>CAXFZR010000460.1:5000-22500 GCA_964007535.1 Brachyptera risi
GGAATATCACCGGGACAAGTTCTTGAATGATGTTCATTGCTTGGGTCAACATAAATATCGTTCACGTCTAAATCCGGGTAAGCCTATAGGCCCTCGCCAAAATGTAGATATGACATAACCTCAATAACGTCGCAAAAAATTGACAGAATATTGTGACAAGAATGACAGTTGAAAAGAATGACAATTGTTCGAAGTTGGAACTTTAGATACCAGGGTGCAGTACATACCAGACCATGACGTCATTTTTGCCTGCGCGAGCAAAAATGCGCGAACCCGTCCAAATAGCCCGAGTGAAAGGGCAGTATAAGAAATGAATGATTTGAATAAAGAAGGCTGTGTATATATATATATATATATATATATATATATATATATATATATATATATATATATATATAAATAATTATATATATATATATATATATATATATATATACATATATAAATATATATATATATATATATATATATGTATATATATGGAAACAAAAAGTTGTGTTATCGTATTTGTTCCTCTTGATAATTCCGACCTATTATCATCACTCAACTGAACTACTTTGATACTTGAATCTGCATTCATTACCATGATGAGCTCTGTTCTCACAGAGTGTCTCTAATTCACGTGTTGTTCCGAGTTGTTCCGAGTTGTTCCGGCGGCATTGTTCCATGCACCACTCGTCAAACAGGCCACAAGAGTCACGTATCGTCATGGAGACGGTAAAAACGTAACGGATGTTTATGCAGATTCAGAAAATATTCCACACGGATCCGTTTCCAGCGATGGAAAAATTATTCGAAACCTTTTTTCCGCTTTCTACTCTCAATTATACGACCCGGCAATCATCGACTCATTTGCATACGACGCATTTCCTCCATTTTCCGAACACAAGTCGGGCAAAACATCGGGCTGTTGTTGTTGTTGTTGTTGTTGAATGTGACTAGAGCCACGTTGTCAACAGCGTAATGCCGACACGATGAGCTTCGAGCCGCTGATTTCCTCGGGGAGGGCACCAGTGGCGGGCATCCAGTGGCGGCGTCAGACACATGCGGACCCATCTCGATACACGAGTCACATGTTCAGCGATACGACTCGTGAATAACATCACGTGATCGAGTGTGGGAGTAAGCCATTATTCATGAATGAATGATGAATTGGTAATTGCAGTGAATCGAACAGTTGATACAACAATTGATGATTCATTCAAATAACTCATATTGATTCATGATTGATGTGAGAGATGAATCAATATACTTGAGATCATCATATTCACTTATTGAATATTATTGGCACTCTATATACGGCTCTGTAGATGATCAGTGAATGAAGAGAGGACTGAAATATGCCCATATTTGGCGATAAGTAAAATTGTGAGTGGAATGAATTAACTGAAATTCAGCTTCAACAAACTCTTGCAGACAATAAACACGACCGCCAGTGGCGTAGCAAATACAGCGATAGTCGGTTGTGTCTCACTCGTCGACGCCTCTGTGCAACAATGCACCCGATCAAGACACGTGCACGGCCATGGATATCCTGTTCTCGAGGAATTGCTTACGAATGTGATTCAAGATCCCGAATGACTCAGGATGCGTGAGATATTGATTGAACTTTCCACGGAATTCCAGAGATAATCTAGTTAAAGTGTCCTTAGTGCCTATCAGGAGACCAATCATACGGTGATATTCAGAATATGATGGGTGGTTCTCAGGTATGAGGATGTTGTTTGTGGTTACCCGAATAAAAGTAAGAGAGCTGTTTATTGCAACCTCAGGTTTTCCTGACGGGGAGTTGGTTCGAGGTCGGAGAGGGCTGTCCTCACAAGCTCTAAATGTCACCGCCAGAGTCACGACAAGAAATACCAGTAACCTTTCCCAGCCGATAAGATCAGCCACTGCCCTATCGACATATCGACGTGCCGATAGGCTGGCCAATTAAATGCTCCACACACACACGACACACAGACTAGTGCTGAATAATAGATGGTGGGTAATGAATATTGTCCACGTGTAATGAGGCTGCTTGATATGGAATCAGTCTCATGACCGCAGTTAATGAATGTCTTTGCGTGGAGTGGTGTGACATTATCCCCATGTGTTCTCGGTCTCGATGGGGGCAATAGTTCTTGCTGGAGTGATTTCACGGATATACCCTATCGTGGAACATAGGAGTTACAAAATCAACGAATACGGCACAATTGACCACTGTGGATGGGCGTGACTCATACGAGGCAGGGGAAATTTTAGTAAATTTTGATTGGTTATTTCCCTATTTTCTTCTGCTTCACTGTCCACTTGATTGGTTTTTATATTTTGTGACATCACGAGGGCGGACGATCTACATCGGTCAATCAGGGGAGTCCAGTGGACATTTCCATTTCATGTAGGCTTCTGTCAAGCAACAAATGACAAACAGTCGTTACCATAGCAACACAGCGAACTGGTGGATTACCAAACATTCTGATTGGTCAATTCCAACTGGTGGACATTGTTGTTTGTCTCTTGCAACAATGAGTGATGTAACTTGACAGAAGCCTGTGGTTACCATAGCAACACAGTGAACTGGTGAACTACCAAACATTCTGATTGGTCAATTCCAACTGGTGGACATTGTTGTCTGTCTCTTGCAACAATGATTGACGTCACTTGACAGAAGCCTATACCGGAATAATCTGGGCTTTGTTTAAATATGTTTTTAGAATGTTGTACGCGATAGACAGGTCAGGAGTGAGGAACAGTCGACTCGAAACTTCTCGCATGTATTGATGTTGAACTGGAATGAGTTGAAAATTGTTTTATAAAAAAACAGATTCTACGGGTTTTCCGAATGAATCGTCCAGTTTGAAAATCCCTATGAGAATAACCTGAGTGGAAAATACTTGGAAATATGAAACTTTTGAAGAAGTTTTATATTTCCAACTGAACATGAAAAACACCATTATACATATTCTCAGCAATTTTGACAACAATCGAATGATGAATAACAAAGGAAACACAATAAAGTATACATTTCATTGAATATCGGGATCAACTGGTTTCACAATGTGTGTGTGTGTGACAGGTTGCAACTTCAGATATCAACAAGCTGCATGTATGATTTTTAAACGTTTGAAGTAATCCAGGGTTCATAGATGTGTATTGAGCCGACAGAATATTTTCTATTCCAGATTCTCACACTTCTCAGCTCGTCTCACAACGCGCATCCCGCGTTTTCCTAGTGGACAACAATATATAACGAAAATGTCAAAAAATCGAATATCATAATAGCAAAGGTAGAGAGACTACTCGTATGTGACAGTATAACCACGGATCTTAGAATCTACGAATAGGCTTCTGTCAGCTGACGTCACCCATTGTCGAAAGAGAGAGACAACAATGTCCATCAGTTGGAATTGACCAATCAGAATGTTTGTAAGTCCATCAGTTCGCTGTGTTGCTATGGTAACAATTGTTTGTCATTTGTTACGTGACAGAAGCCTATAGCATGTCACCTGTTGAGTATATTTATTGTGGATCGATCACATTAAATCTAATATACTTCTCTGAATGGTGTGAGACAGTTTCATTACGATATGCAAAGACATGAAGTGACCACGATCGTCTATATATGATGTTGACACTGTTAATGATAGGTTTCCTCCGGTACGAATGTTATTTTTCATCCACTGCGAATAACAAACATATCCTATCTTCGAACAGATGAGATATATATCTCATGAATACCGAATGCTATTTGTTCGCTGAACATTCGATAGAGATCACGATGTTGTTTATTGGAATAACTCCTCAGCCACGAGATGATGTATTGCCCTCGGAAGTGTTCCTACCTCATCAAGTAGTGCCGATATATCATCTTCTCGTGGCAACGTTCGAGGCCCGGTCGAGTCGCTCCTGGATTAGGCTTACATATTGCCTGTTTTCATCACCAATACAGCCGGATAGATATTCCTCACAGATCCACAATTTGATGAAAACTGTAAACAATATAATATATATGAAAAGTTTCCCAGGCAAAGTAATACAAATCGTCCGAATTCCCCAGAAGGTTTCCAGTAACTTGGAAACAAGGCATTAGCAATGGGAGAGCTCGTATCAAATGTCTCGCCCGGCTCGGTACGGCACGGTAGAAGAGGGAGGGGGGGGGAGGAGTAATGGAATATATGACAAATTGTTCTACTTGTAACGAAAAATAAAGTTTCAGCAGCTTTTTATCAATGTGCTTAGAATAAGAGACAAATGGAACTTTTGTATATTCCCGTTTTTTCTCAACCGGAAGGAAGTGAAATAACTGTCATGGAAACTGAAAGAGAGGAATAAAAACAGCTTCGCTTTTCTCTGCGGAAGAAACGAATACTGTTTGTCTTGATGTTGGTAATTCTTGAGAGAAATGAATAGAATGATGAAGTATCTTTTTCTGAATGGAGCCAATAATAAACTCGGGGGTCTAATTAACCGGTACAGTCGTTAACATCATACTCTGAGCGATATATTACCCGGTTAGAAACAGGGGAAGAATCCATTACAGAAACATCCATGGTAAACTAATTTCACATCTCATATCTCATACCATCATCGGTCTACTATTACATATCAACTGGGCAAACGCGTTATGTGTTGCCGCGTTTGATGGATGAGCTGGAACATATCAACTTATCTTTGGATTGGTTATTATATATATATATATATATACACCTTGAGATCCAAACCATTACTTCACTGCCATCTTATTTTTCATTATTGACTTTTTAGATAATGAAGAAGGCTCAGTTTTAATTGTTCACAATTAAGTGGTGACACCTGTGGCTTGGATTCAATTGATATCTTAATAGCTTTGAGTGATTCACAAAAATTACATTAAATATTTTTTTACATCAAAACGGCTGATCCGATTTGAGTGAAAGTTCGGAATAATGTGTATCATCATCATCATAAAATTCTCTGGAAATTTGAAATGTCTCGGATGAAAATTATTTCACGATCATTTTCCTCAGGGTTATCCTATTGAAGTTTTTGAAAACTTTAAAATAAGTTTCATCAGAAGTGGTTGTACCGACTGCGCCTCAAAACTATACAGTATCGAATTAGATAACGACACTTGTGTATGCCACGTTTCAACTGATTTTGAATTCTCGTTTGACCTGTAGAGCGCGAACAAACAAAAAAAACAGTCACTTTTTTTTCGGGTATGGCGAAATTGAGTCTTCGCTTCGCTCATTCAATTAACATGGATTCAATCCAATTTGATATGCATTTTACTCACACATAACACACACACACAAAAACCAAATACAAAAACACAACATTCGAGGTAGTAACACTAATTCATATGTGTGGAGCCTACGTGAGGATGACACCCACCGAGACGCGTGGCCGAGTTGTAAAACACTGAACCGTCATCCGGGAGACCGGGGTTCGATTCCCGCCATGGTCGACCATCCTGACAGGGGTTTTTCGTGGTTTTCCTCTGTCGTTCAGGTTGATACTGGGATGGTTCCTTAACAACAGGTCACGACCGAATCCTTCCCAACATCCAAAAACACCTAATAAAATAACCTTTCATCTCATCAGCCCATCATCTCATTAATCATCCACCGACGCCAATAGATCGTGGCCATCAGTATGGTGCGTCGTTAAAACCCACTATGAAAGGATGATACCTCGTGTGCAAGCTAGCTAATGGACAAATGATAGAATATTGCATCCCGCAGACAAACATACATATAAGAATAATGACTACAATAATAATGATGACATGAGGAGAGTGCTTTCATTTTGAATGTCGAGTAAATTAATTTCACAATCATCGCTTATACTGATGGGATATTTTATCACTATTCAGATGTCTTACGGTTGCACATGGATGTGTGGTAAATGTATGAATGTTGTGTATTGTTCAGTAGGACTTGATGACGTAGTGTTCTTTACATTGATCATATTCTTAATATATTTCTCTATTTCACTCGCTCAATCATGCAATCATATGATCATGAAAATTTAATATAAATACGAAGATGATCTGGATATGAAAATCCAAATATAAATGAAAAATATGAGAATACATAAATATAAAAATATAATCATGTCATCCTCTATATATGAATATATAAATACATCAATATGTATATAAGTAATATAAATACATCCACTTCAACAGTGAAGATGTTTTTAATGAAGAAGACAATATATATAGTATACACGAATTTTTTAAAAGATGTGTCATGAATGCGGGGTATATATATATAATGAGTTTATTTTTCTATTCCTGAGTTATACAGCTAACATTTTCATTAGAATACATTATTTATTATCTATCCAGCGACAAGATGAGCAAACATGGCATGAATGTTATCGTATTCGATTATATCCATATATATATATCATATGCCATCTGTTAATTCATTTTATATTAAACCAACTATATGTAATAATGTACGTATGGATGAGTGTATGTGAAACAGTATGCATTATTGTTTATGTTAAATTGTAAGATTTTGTATTTGTTTTCACTTTTATTTTTTTTCATTCCCTGACTGACGTTCCATACATGTTACATTTCAGTCATCAAATGTATTAGGTCCTCGGGAATAGAATAAAATGAGATAATGATACTAACAATATCCACGGCATTCTGAAGCGCTAGTCGATCATCTCAGGGCTCATGTTGTTTAACCGGTTAGCTTGACATATTCACCTCGTTATATGATTCAATCATGAGCTAAATTCATAACAAATCCTAGCTTATTCTTGATCGATGTTCTCTATTCACTCCAAGACAGCGTTGTGTTTGTTATCCCCTCAGTCATGATTGTGACTCAATTCAACATTCATATTCCCTTCTCACCTTCATCGCGCAATTATTACAACAATTGAGAATAAACAATGGAATAATATTCCTCTTTCATCTCAGAGTCAAGTCTTCTTTGAATTCTTCGAGGAAGGTTGGACTGTACTCATTGCATAATACCCATGACTTTTATATGCCCTCTAATATACGCATGGTGCGAGAGAGAGAAGCCATGCTGCTTATTCTGTTATTTCATTGATAGTCATAGATAATATATGTAATGGATTGAGAATTATGATGAAAGAAGTTACTCTTGATTGATTACTCATTGTTCATGATATTATGACGGTTATTTTCCGTGTGTGAATGTGCATCCTCCTATTGTTGTTTGTGTTGTGTCTTTGTTCCTCAAGAACGCCCGCTGTGTTTGATACATGTGGCTAATTGGATCGCAGTCTATTAGATGCTAATGTGATTGGCGAGGAACGCGCAGTTGAGACCCACACATGCGACCGACCAGGCAGCCAGCCAGCCAGGCTAACAATAACAACCCATAACATTAATTAAAGTCGCGGTACTTGTTCTTGTTATCTGATCGGGGGAACAATGCGAGTCGCTTAGTGCGTGCTGATGAATCATCCCGTGTTCCTGTCGGGAGCGGTCTCCCGAGGGAAGAGCTGCGTGCCCGGTCCTGCTTGACCACTCTCTGATTACCTCGGGGACAACGAGCTAGATCACGTGGTCGATCGTGGCACTAACGCGATGTTCTGGTGGCCCATAGTGGCACTAACGCGGTGCTCTGGTGGTCAATAGCAGCACTAACATCGTGCTTTGGTGGTCAATAGCAGCACTAACATCGTGCTCTGGCAGTCAATAACAGCACTAACATCGTGCTCTGGCAGTCAATAGCAGCACTAACATCGTGCTTCGGCGGTCAATAACAGCACTAACATCGTGCTTTGGTGGTCAATAGCAGCACTGACACGATTCTATGACAGCCTATAGCGGCATTAACGCGTTTCTCTGGCGGCCAATGGCAATTTCAGTAACAAGTTACTCTAGCCAACAGCAGCACTGAAGCGGTGCCCTGGTGGTCAGTAGCGGCACTAAGGTCGTGTATGAGGAATGTGCCGAGATGAGGTCCATGAGGAGAAGCTGGGACGTGTCTGAGAGATGGAAACCAATTAGCGGGGAATATTGTAATATGAGACAGTTAATGCTACACGAGGGAGAAGGGAGGAGGTGGAGAGGGGGGGGGGTATCACGTCACTCACTGACCGCAGCGCTGTCTGTTGACGTCGACACGCACTGCAGACAGCCGAGCACGAGATGCCCCCGGAGAACGCTCTAGTTGGTGATGGTCTACGGGAGGATGAGGCAAGAAAAACATCGGCCACGCATCTTCAAGCGAGTGAGCAGTTCTTACAATTCAACACCTGGAACAAGTGATTACCGGCACTGGTGGCTCAGTTCGTGACGCGCTTGCTCCGTGCGACCGGGAGATGAGAGTAAATCGGCACTCGGTAAGGGTCGGGGGTGAGGGTCATGGAATTATTACGTCCACAGATCTTGCTCAACATCCTAGTCTATCATTTTTTTATATTGGGTTTCAACAACGCACTGTTATGATTACTAAGATCTATTGGCGTCGAATGAATGATTAATGAGATGATGGGATGATGAGATGAAGGTTTTATGGGTAGTGGGAAGGATAGTGGGAAGGAAGCGGTCGTGGCCTATATTGTGGGAGCCATCCCGGCATTAGCCTAGACTACATTGGGAAACCACGAAAAACCCCTGTAAAGATGGACGGTGGGGGGATCGAACCGGGTCCGATAAGTCCCTTCACCTCCCGGGTCACACGAAGCAAGTGAGCTAACCACTCAGCCACATGTGCCGGTCTGGTCATTCGTTAGTCATCAAGGATCATGATATGTCATGTGATCAAAAGTTGCAAAGGCATTGCAAAAAGTTCCGGTATGAAACTTTCTCAAGGTATTTTCTTTCATTGTTATCGGGACTCGGGGGACTTCTCCATATTCAAATTCATATCATTCGGAAAAAACATCCCCCAAGTTTTAAAAACTGGATAGTTTTATAGCGGATAGTTTCGGAAGTTGTTGTTACAAACAAACTTTCCCGCTGATAAGCTAGTTTCTCGAGTTGTGGAAAGTGAGTGAAAGTCTTTCTCTTCACTCCTGATTGCATCTCGTATTTATGCAGTTCAAACTTGTACTCAATCCAGTTGTCAGGCCTTCGGTCCAATCAATCGGGACCAATATCTGCGTGGCTCCCTGCCATTGATCAAATCATTCATTCATTCATTCATTCATTCATTCATTCATCCATTCATTCATTCATTCATTCATGCTCTCATTCATTCATTCATTCATTCATTCATCCATTCATTGATTCATTAATACATTCATTTATTCATTTATCCATTCATACATTAATTCATTCATGTATTCATTCATGCATGCATTCATTCATGCATTCATTCATTCATTCATTCATTCATTCATTCATTCATCTGTCCATTCTTTCATTTATTCATTCATTCATACATTCATTCATTCATTCATCTATTCATCCATTCATTCATCCATTCATTCATCCATTCATTCATGCATTCATCCATTCATTCATGCATTCATCCATTCATTCATGCATTCATCCATTCATTCATGCATTCAATAATTCATTCATTCATGCATTCAATAATTCATTCATTCATTCATATATTCATTCATTCATTCATTTATTCATTCATCCATTCATTCAATCATACATTCATTCATTCATCTATTCATTTATTCATCTATTCATCCATCCATTCTTTCATTTATTCATATATTTTCATCCAGCTTTGAATGATTTACAAAAATTACATCATACATCTTGTCATATCAGAACGGCTGATCTGATTCGAGAGATAATTTGGAATGATATGTATCATTATTGAATTAGAATTCCCTGAGAATTTTAATTCTTTCGGATGAGATTTTGTCTACGATTTGTTTCCTCTGGGTTATTCCAATGAGATTTTTGAAAACTTTGAAATGGGTGAAAAGAAAAGAAGTGGTTCAGTCAATTGTGCCTCACAATTATACAGTATCGAATCAGATGAAGACACTTGTGAGTGCCAAGTTTCAACTGATTTTGAATTCTCGTTTGACCTGTGGAGCGCGAAAAGGCACTTTTTTTTCGGGTATGTTGAAATTGAGTCTCCGCTTCGCTTATCCAAATTGGGTTTGAATCGTCTTCATTACTATCGTGAATATCATAACTTGTGTTTGCTGTTGGTTTTTGTTCCATTTCAAATCATATTGATTCCATATACCATACTCTTCACTTCGTACAGCCTGCACACGAGACATTACCCTGACTGGGCTTCTGGAATTATCTACATGATTGAATCACCTGATTGCCCATTGTAGATCGTCCGCCCTCGTGATGTCACAAAATATCAAAACCAATCAAGTGATCAGTGAAGCAGGGAAATAGGGATATATCCAATCAAGGTATCTAACATCTCCCCTGCTTCGTATAAGTCACGCCCATCTACAATGGTCAAAGGAATCGTCTCCTCTACTTGAATTCTCTAATCTCTCTATCAGATCAACATTTCTATTCGGTATATTCTCAATTTGATCGCGAGATTCATGAGCTACAAATAAATATACACACTCCATACTAATGCCATCACTGTTTCATATCCTCATATAGGAACGATTTTGACGATGAACATACTTACAATACAAGACACAATAATATAAAAGTCCCAGTTCACAACCTGTCTATTTTTAAAAAAGGACCTATATATGCAGGTACATATCTTTTTAATGCCTTACCTCTGACACTCAAGAGAAAGAAGAAAAATAAATTTAAACTGGGTCTAAAACATTTGCTGATTACAAAGTGCTATTATAGTATACAAGAATTCATACGAGATGCTCCATAAATATAAAGAAATAATATGGCATCTTCTCTTTTAACATCTTACGAAGCTTGGTATTCTGGTGTGTATATATACTGCTATATATGTGACAATTTGAACCTTGACAATTTGAAAGATGATTTTTTATGTATTCCATAATTCCATAATATCAATCTTATTTTTATTCTCTCTCATGACGATGGCAATATCATGTATATGATCAATCTGTACAAATAAACATTATTATTATTATTATTATTATTATTATTATTATTAGACTGTTTATCACTGTATATTATCCTCATTATTTCGATTCATTAGTATTGCATCAATATATGTATGAATGAGTGAGAGTGAAATTGAATATATTGAATTGACTATCAGAACGAGCAGGTCAAGAGACGAGGCAGGTGATTGGATATGACGTCACAGGTTCTACAAACAGGCCAGTAATACGTCTGAAGAGTGTCAACATCAACCTATGAAGTCAGTCAATTGAACTCTACACTATCTTCAAGTTATTTCTCCTTTGATTACCTTGAAAATTAAAAAGTTTATTAGAGAAATTAAAATAAACTTTTCCTCGGATTTCATTTTTTGGTGATTACCAAATACCCTTCAGGTGAATTCCAGAACCACTCAAGCTGCCATAAAGATTTCTCTGATATCGGAATAAACCTTCCCTCCAGATTTCATTTTGTGGTGATTACCAAATACCCTTCAGGTGAATTCCAGAACCACTCAAGCTGCCATAAAGATTTCTCTGATATCGGAATAAACCTTTCCCAAATCCGTGTCGTATTTCATATTCTCAGTATAAATTAGTTGTCCGTGTTTGAAGAGTTGTGGACCCGAGGACAGATTAGGCCACGCCACGTGATGCCGTGACCTCTTATCCGCGCGATACGGATCTCGTGGCGTGATGCTGTTGTTGTTGTTGTTGTTTACACGATACGAGCAGTGCGCTGTTCGGGCTAATGGCGATAAGTGCTGTGTGGGTTAATCTGGTAACGTATCAATTTGTGAGCTCACGCATGTCGGGCTCCCGGCACTTGGCTCCGGTCAACCAGGCGAGCTGTGCTGTCTGCTGTGTACTAGCTGCTTGTTGGCTACTGGTTACAATCACATGGTGCAATAACGACCTGGAACATTTCACCAAGTCCTGGTATTACCAACGAGGGAGTAGCTCCAACTGGCAGATAAAAGTTGTTATACCATGGTTACCTGTGATATCTGTTTTCACCAACTCTCAGAGGAAGGCTAACTGGACTTCAAAACACCAGACCTGAGAATAAAAGAAGTATTTTGGATATCTTTTGACTCATCATGATAATTTTGAATCAGGATCGGCAAGATTCAATCGAGATTTGGAAAAAGAAAATAATCGAAAAAAGATGAGAATCGAAATGATCAGAGGTTGGTGAATTTGTCGCCACAATGCGAATATTGTGATGTTTCAATATCCCTGTTTTGCTCCTGTTGGATGAGCGAAATTGTGTGAGATCCTCCCCTTGTAGCCCCGTCCGAACGATCCTACCTTCTATTCGGAGCCTCACTTGGGGATGAAGTGTCGATGATATCAATACTCATACATCATGGTATATGAAGATATCATGATGGGATTTTATCAGTGATAATAGTGAAGGGTGTCGTGTTTTATTCGTTGATGTTTGTTCTAAATGATATCGTAACATTTTCATCCTGTCATTCAATTCCTGTCATTCAATTCCTGTCATTCAATTAATCATATTCAGAACTATTATTCAGTCCCATCCACCAATCATGTTGTAATGGCGGACCTATCCATGTTTATCTCATGTGTGCTACTATCTATCCATGCTCACTGTTAGGCCTATATTATTTCCTCCAATAATAACATTCTATGCTCCGTTATTGAATGTTCGTCATAATCACATAGATTCTCAGCAATGTGTCTTGTTGCCTCTGTATCAGAACAACCCATTCATTACTCTGTATTCTTACTTAATGTCTACTCGGCAGCCCGCCAACAAGGGTTCCTTTCTCATGCAGGATTCTTGTAGTATGGTTATATTGAATGCCAACTGTACATATTCATTCACAGCTTCACCTCTCATCTCAATTCCATTCTGCATATCACGTACGTGAATCGTGTCTTGGAACAACAATGATTGTTGCCACGGCCAGTAGGTTCGAGCCACGAGGCTCGTGACGTCATCATCAGATAAACAGTCGTTTAGGCAGCAATAACTCAATTACGTGCGTCGAGACCTGGTTAGGCCTCACGCACCGAGCCTCCGAGCCGCTACATGCGCTCCGAGAGCGCTCGCCGTGCGCTCCTTTGTTCGACCCGCTAATTAACCGCGGCGTCGCGACGCGTACCAGACAAGAGATGCTAGGTGGATCACATCAATCCTAATTCCAGGCATTCGGGCAAATGGTTATAGTTAGTACGAAAAGCTTTTAGGGGAAGTACTTTTGAATTTGTTTATCTTTTCGACCAAGTTTTAATTCGGCTTATTACCATTTAAATACGTTTTCTCTTTTATGGTGATTCTAGGTCTTGGCTTTGTAGCGTTTATGTAACTTCTATGCATACACCAGTCCTCACAGAATATATATTATGTTTCCCCAACGAATAACTAGCATTACAAGTTATCAGTCTTAGGAAATAGTGTTTCCAAGTTATTCAGTGGAAAGTACACAGAAGAAATGTGGAACTGTTAATGGACTCTTGGGAGAGAAATATATGTAGTTTATTCAGTCACAGGCTCTTTGTGGACAGAACTCAGGAATATCAGACATCTCAGACGGAATATCGAGACTGGAAAGTCATAATTTAATTATATATATTCAGTTGTGCATTCTGGTTTGTAGCACAGTGGTAATGACGACTGTTGAGGATGGAATATGAATATCTTGAGAAATCCTCGGAACTGCTGGTGATAATTACTTTCAAATATCGCTTCGTTACCGATCTGGTTTGTTCTGTCTTATCGATCCCATGGTTCTCGATATATTATGGTCTCTGGCCGTGAGTAAAGGGGTGATTCTTCGTTTCTATGATCAATAAAAGTGTTTTGTTGCATTTTTACAAGAAATTGAAAATATCTGTGATTTCACGTACCCAACCTAATTGCATCCATTGTATGGAGAAGAGTTTGAAATGATTCGATCATCAGAATTCTCAACATTTCGTAAAGAAAAATTATTCAGGTATAAAAAGTTTACAAGATAATAATCAATATAAAATGGAATTGTTGATAATAATATATGAAGAGATGGAATATATAGTGAGATAAGTTAAAAGAGTGGAGAATTGAGAATTGAAATGAGTAATAATAATATCACGGTTCAAAAATTGAACTGATGATAGAAATTGAGAATATTACTGAAGAAAATAATGAAAGTAGAGATATTTGAGGTTCCCAGAGGAAATAAAAATATTGAAAAAAAAAATTAATAATTACGAAAAGAATCAGAAATTGAGGAGATGATCTCTTAGAATATTAATGGAGAGTGTTTTGTTGCACTTTTACAAAAAATCTAGGTTCTCTTGATTTGACGTAATCAAACCCAATTGACGACTAGTGATGGACCCGCCCATAAAGGTCACGAAACAAAACATCCAATCAAATGAGCTTTGTTATGTGGGGAATTTCACATTCACCTATCAGAGTATCTCTAACTTCTCGCATGAAGTATAGGTCTAGGTGGTCTGGCGATCAGCCACGCCCATCACTAGTGGTCAATCGCATGCTCCACCGTGTTCAGAAGAGTTCTGAGTGATTCAATCATCAGAATTCTCAACAATGGGTGATCTTACTCAACATATCTCTTCAGGATCTGCCAGGAAACATCCTCAGGATGAAAGAGACGGTTATGTCGTGGTACGATGACGTGCCATATTATGATCTCACCAGAGTGGTGTGAATGCAAATTCAGTTCTGAAGAATTCCAGTTCTCTTCCCTTCATGTCCGGAACACTCCTGAAACTCATGATAGGAGAAAGCAGGACTTGATTGATGTGGAAATGATTCCAGGAATAAGTCGGGAAGTCCGAGGGTTAAACCGCATGACTGTACCAATACAAACACGCACATGTTTTGTTAGTAATATATTCTCATTGAAATGCAGTTGACATTTCTCAACCAAAGTCTTTCAACAAAACATGATATATTTCACGGCCAGAACGACAAGAACATGGATATATAAATATGACTGACAAACAAAGCTCTCGGAAATACAATCAAAGAATAAAAGATACGGAAATCATAATTGAGTGAACGCTATAATATATTTTCATTTAGTTCTGTTGTTCTAGTTTGTGTAAATGTTCCAAGTTTCCACTGACGCATTTCACTGACGTTGTTTTCCGTCGCTTCCTTCCTTCAATCCCTCGCGATCGTTAGAATTATTACCCTGTATCAACATTAGGTTAACAATTATTATACTGAAAAACACTTAGATTGCTAACGAAAATAGTCTGTTCGCGAATTGATCGAACGTTTCTGTTTCACCCCACGTGACACCACCAGAGTCTGTAGAGTCACTCTCAACAACACGTCTTCGTCTCCGAGCTCCCCGCGGCTGCGCCCTGCAACAAGAGAAGAGTGTCAGGTCTCGTTAGCTCACCAGGAGCAACAGTCATCACTCGCCGCTCGTATTGGCCCGGGACAAGATGTACTGAGGGTTGCGTTGTTTGACTGGTTTATCAGCGTGGCAATTAAGTCTCAACCCACCAGGACTGTCATGGATATGCATACCGATTCACCGTGAAATCTCTGACCCTAGCGATCGTGAGCAATCTAGCAGTGATACAAGCTCACGTCGGCTCAGCTCATCACAGCTGTTAGCTGTTACGATATGAGCACATTGGACAAGAGTGGTGCTAAGAGGACATTATATCGTGGTGACAATGTATGAACATGAGAAAATATGACTGTTGTAAACTAAATTATCAGATTTTGGAAATAAAAAGGAGAAAGACCTATTCATGAAGTGTCCAATGTTTTATTTCAAATTTGATAATCATCACTTATCATAAGTTCAATTGTATCAAATATCGACCTGATACAATTTAACTCCTAGATTAAGTAATAATTATCAAAGTTGAAATGAAACATTGGACACTTTATGAATAGGTCTTTCTCCTTTTAATTTCCCAAATCTGATAATTCAGTTCACAACAGTCATATTTTCTCACTTCCATCCATTGTTGCCACGACATAAGCCCTCTTAGCACCACTCTTGTCCAATGTGCTCATATCGTAACATAGCACTGGTCTCGTACAAGAAAACAGAGATGACGACGTTGAAGGCCCATTCACAATACAACATGGCGCTAACATCCACATAAACCACGCCCAACAACGACTTCTGTCTATTCCTCAAAGAAGAGGAAATCAACGTGGACAATAACCAACAGCCAATCAGGAGCCTGGATTCTACGCGCCAATTCCACTGCCTCCTCGCACGACTGTCAATGATCGAGTCAGGGCAGCTGAGGGTGATTCGTTCAACAGCAGTTTGACAGAAAAGCCCACATGAAAATGGATTCAGACGCTTGTTTCATTCTCAGTTCTGTTTCATTTGGAGTTCTGATGGGCTTTAGGCCTACCCACATTTCAAACTGTCATTACGGACCCAGAAGGCGTAGACCTAGTCGAAGATGTTATGGTTGTTCAATTGACCATTGTAGATCGTCCGCCCTCGTGATTTCACAAAATATAAAGACCAATCAAGTGGATAGTGAAACAGGGAAAATAGGGAAATAACCAATCAAGGTATCTAAAATTTCCCCTGCTTCGTATAAGTCACGCCCATCTACAATGGTCAAATGTTATATTTTTTGAAAGAAATGGAAACATGAAATAACATCAGAATACTGGATCAATATTGAATACGTTTCTCATATTTTTTTCTGGACTATCAAATAATCTGATGATTTGTCAATGCAGAGGGAAGTGTTGAGAGTTGAGAGAGCATACCTACTCAGGCCTATAGCTTAGTTAATGAGTTTGAGAGTCGGATCCACACTTATTATATTCCTTCTGAAGCAAGGCAGCCCGCGCACAAGATTCAACTCATGCGGGCTTCGCACTTACAAAACATCATTCCTAAATTTCTAAATTTGTTATCAAAACTTTATATCAAATTATTTATCACTATTGCTCCAATATGTTTATATTGTTGACTTTTGATTTTATTATCCGTCTATTTGTTCATTTGTACCTTTATGTCTGCTACCTGTATGCAATTGTTGTAGAACTTGATATGTAAGCGTTGAGTGTGAATAAAATGGTTAAAAAATGAAAAAAATTAGGGTTTTTGTTGGTTGATTTTTCAGTAATCGGTATCATTCCCGGTAAGATGGTTCTCATTTCCAAGTCAGTCGTTCAGTTCATTGGAGGGCTTGCCACCGCGCATCTGTGAGTATATAGTGTAATGCATGCAGGGATAAGTACACCTCGAGTCGCCACGTCGCTCGTGCCCTATTGGCTGCCGGTCACGCGGGCTCGCTGCGTGCCAACACGCGACAACCTTTCATCGCGGAACAAACACGAACTGATTTACCAAGTAATTAAAAGTAAATCGTTAACGAGAACGGCCTCGATGATGAAACGTGCGGCCTAATAGCGTATCCAATCCACCTGACCTGATTAACCAACACACATTCAATTGATGTCACGTGGCTTCAATGGATGGCCGACAATTGATTCAACTGAGGTGCATTCAACGCACATACTGATGAGGTACATATGTTCATATTCATGATTGTGAAATCACTCAGATATTCT
>CAXFZR010000460.1:27500-34735 GCA_964007535.1 Brachyptera risi
GGACAGAAATACGAGAGCAACAGACGAGCATGTTGGTTTGATGAATGACTGGAGTGTTGAGCATGCTTAGAGAGGGAGAGAGACATACGAGCATGCTTAGAGGGGGAGAGAGAGAGACATACGAGCATCCTTAGAGGGAGAGAGAGAGACGAGCATGCTTAGAGGGAGAGAGAGAGAGAGTGTGTGAGAGAGAGAGAGAGACGATCATGTTCAGAGAGGGAGAGAGAGAGACAGACGAGCATGCTTGGAGAGAGAGAGAGAGAGGGAGAGATGAGCATGTATAGAGAGGGAGAGAGAGAGATAGACGAGCATGCTTAGAGAGGGAGATAGACATACGAGCATGCTTAGAGGGGGAGAGAGAGAGATACAGAGAGATAGATAAAGAAAGAGATAGAGAGAGAGAGAGACCTACGAGCATGCTTAGAGGGAGAGAGAGAGACGAGCATGCTTAGAGGGAGAGAGAGAGAGAGAGAGAGAGAGAGAGAGAGAGACGAGCATGTTCAGAGAGAGAGAGAGACGAGCATGTATAGAGAGGGAGAGAGAGAGACTGAGTCTAGTTAGATGGACGGTTGTAATGGTTATATTCAGCGTTATTCACGAGTTCAAAGTATCGTTTCCACAGACGAGATACCATGATAATACAGCACACACGTGACTCTTGATATTCCCATTGGTTGGCTCGGGAAACTCTGACCTATCAGAGTGATGGTAGCAACAACTGCCCCTAACAACTCTCAATGACTCCAACTAATTGAAACGGTACATTATGTTCCGATTGTTGTTGCTCCATTGAATTATCCGTGTGTTTTTCTCTCTCTACTACATCGGTTCGATGCTGACGTCTCAAGATTAGATTGATGATCTTTCTGTAAACCTCATCACTTCATTGGCGATAATCAATTCTTGATAGCGTTGCTCTAACTAGTCAAACGCGAAATATGCGTTGTAAGATGAGCGAGATATCTCAATAAGGTATAAAAGTCCTTGAAATAGTTTTACCCTTGCTACTTTATCGACTTTGGTATTCTACACACCTTGATATCTGAATAAGCTATAAAAGTCGTTAAAGAAGTTCTACTCTTGCCACTTCATTGACTCTGGTATTCTACACACCTTGACGCATATAAAAAATACTTCATTGTTGGTCAACTCTTGAATCTAGAAAGCAGTGAATCTCGACAACTTAATTCTGTCATAATTTTTATGATATATTTTATGAATATTACCAGTCGTTTTATTTTTTTTCTCCAAAACGACTGATCAGAATTGCTTAAAAAATCGTGAAAATGTGTAAAATCCATGTATACACATTTAGAGAAAATTTCATCCCATTTGGAGAGATTTTATTTTTCAACATTTTCCGCTCAGCCAAATCTTATGGGGTTTTTAGAAACTTTGAGATGATGATTCTCAAAATCGATCCGACCGATTCATCCCAAAAACTATACAGTTCCAAGTTGGATGAGTTTGCGTCTACAAAAAAAGTTTCATGTTGATCAGTCAACCCTTGCGACCTGTGGAGTGCTTACAAAAAAAAAAAAAAAAACAAACAAAAAAAAACACACAGACAAAGCCCTATAAGAGTGGGATGGAGACTTCGCTACGCTCATCAATGATTCAATGAGGAGATACAATATACGATCAGGAGCAGCCTGATGTTTCTCAACCAGAACCCCATATAACCCAGCCGTTAGTGGGCGACATTCCGAGTGACACAAATCAATTATCAATAACTATTGAACAAACCATCATTGAAATTACTATTACTACTAGTCAAACGCGAAATATGCGTTGTAAGATGAGCGAGATATCTCAATAAGGTATAAAAGTCCTTGAAGTAGTTCTACCCTTGCTACTTTATCGACTCTGGTATTCTACACACCTTGATATCTGAATAAACTATCAAAGTCGTTAAAGTAGTTCTACTCAATTGTCACTTCATTGACTCTGGTGTTCTACACACCTTGACGCATATAAAAAATACTTCATTGTTGGTCAACTCTTGAATCTAGAAAGCAGTGAATCTCGACAACTTAATTCTGTCACAATTTTTATGATATATTTTATGAATATTTTCAGTCATTTTATTTTTTTTCTTCAAAACGACTGATCAGAATTGCTTAATAAATCGTAATAATGTGTAAAATCCATGTATACACATTTAGAGAGAATTTCATTCCATTTGGAGAGATTTTATTTTTCAACATTTTCTGCCCAGCCAAATCTTATGGGGTTTTTAGAAACTTTGAGATGATGATTCTCAAAATCGGTCCAACCGATTCATCCCAAAAACTATACAGTTCTAAGTTGGATGAGTTTCCGTGTACAAAAAAAGTTTCATGTTGATCAGTCAACCCTTGCGACCTGTGGAGTGCTTACAAAAAAAAAAAAAAAAAAAAAAAAAAAAAACACACAGACAAAGCCCTATAAGAGTGGGATGGAGACTTCGCTACGCTCATCAAAAAAAAACGAAATGTGTATATAATAACCGACCGTTTGGTCTCAAATGAAAGCAATGTCATGGAAACTGAAGCCAAGTCGGAAGTGAATACGAATCTATGGCATAATGGATTTCATTCATTAACCTCATTATCTTAAGATTTAACAATCTTCATCTCATTCGTACCCTCATACAACCTGTCTGTTAGTGGGGTTATCAATGTGAACAAAAATTATATGTTCTCATTTGTTTCAGTATGTAGGATTATGGTACGAGTATGCAAAATACTTCGCCATTTTCCAAGTTGGTGGAAAATGCGTGACAGCCACCTACTCTGATTTGGGTAACGGTGTTATCGGTGTCAACAATACGCAAATCAATATGCTGTAAGTATTTGAATTGGTGAATACTATAATCGTTCATATTTATTTCTATGTTGTGATGGTAGGGTCGCTCTTGTGGTACATTAACTGAATGGTCCAACTTTGTTCCGGGTGGGAAGCAAAGACATATGAGTCAAGTCATCATTGTTGATACAAATATGGCATCATCCATCCGTCTACATTCATTGAATGATTCATCAGTGTACAAGTCGATAGAATTATCATCTATAGCATAGCGAATAATGACATGTTGCCCCTGGTGTTTTCCAATAGATCTTGATGGGATATATCTAATGAAGGTGGAATAGTTATTATCCGATTATTAAAATCTCACTCAAACATGATGGATCATGCTGAAAGTGCCCCATTTTTGGTATGAGGGAACCAGAACAATTCCGACGGGTGACAAAAAACACTAACCCACAACCCTTTGCCCGGTACCCGCTACATATAATTTAAAACTAGTCAAACGCGAAATATGCGTTGTAAGATGAGCGAGATATCTGAATAAGGTATGAAAGTCCTTGAAATAGTTTTACCCTTGCTACTTTATCGACTTTGGTATTCTACACACCTTGATATCTGAATAAGCTATAAAAGTCGTTAAAGAAGTTCTACTCTTGCCACTTCATTGACTCTAGTATTCTACACACCTTGACGCATATAAAAAATACTTCATTGTTGGTCAACTCTTGAATCTAGAAAGCAGTGAATCTCGACAACTTAATTCTGTCATAATTTTTATGATATATTTTATGAATATTATCAGTCATTTTATTTTTTTTCTCCAAAACGACTGATCAGAATTGCTTAAAAAATCGTAATAATGTGTAAAATCTATGTATACACATTTGGAGAAAATTTCATCCCATTTGGAGAGATTTTATTTTTCAACATTTTCCGCCCAGCCAAATCTTATGGGGTTTTTAGAAACTTTGAGATGATGATTCTCAAAATCGGTCCGACCGATTCATCCCAAAAACTATACAGTTCTAAGTTGGATGAGTTTGCGTGTACAAAAAAAGTTTCATGTTGATCAGTCAACCCTTGCGACCTGTGGAGTGCTTACAAACAAAAAAAAAAAAAAAAAAAAAAAAAAAAAAAAAAAAAAAACAACACAGACAAAGCCCTATAAGAGTGGGATGGAGACTTCGCTACGCTCATCAACTAGTCAAACGCGAAATATGCGTTGTAAGATGAGCGAGATATCTCAATAAGGTATAAAAGTCCTTGAAATAGTTTTACCCTTGCTACTTTATCGACTTTGGTATTCTACACACCTTGATATCTGAATAAGCTATAAAAGTCGTTAAAGAAGTTCTACTCTTGCCACTTCATTGACTCTGGTATTCTACACACCTTGACGCATATAAAAAATACTTCATTGTTGGTCAACTCTTGAATCTAGAAAGCAGTGAATCTCGACAACTTAATTCTGTCATAATTTTTATGATATATTTTATGAATATTATCAGTCATTTTATTTTTTTTCTCCAAAACGACTGATCAGAATTGCTTAAAAAATCGTAATAATGTGTAAAATCCATGTATACACATTTAGAGAAAATTTCATCCCATTTGGAAAGATTTTATTTTTCAACATTTTCCGCCCAGCCAAATCTCATGGGGTTTTTAGAAACTTTGAGATGATGATTCTCAAAATCGGTCCGACCGATTCATCCCAAAAACTATACAGTTCTAAGTTGGATGAGTTTGGGTGTACAAAAAAAGTTTCATGTTGATCAGTCAACCCTTGCGACCTGTGGAGTGCTTACAAACAAAAAAAAAAACAAAAAAAAAAAAAAAAAAAAAAAAAAACACACAGACAAAGCCCTATAAGAGTGGGATGGAGACTTCGCTACGCTCATCAACTATTTTCAAAGTCAATATTTATTGATGAGCGTAGCGAAGTCTCCATCCCACTCTTATAGGGCTTTGTCTGTGAGTTTTTTTTTTTTTTTTTTTTTGTTTGTAAGCACTCCACAGGTCGCAAGGGTTGACTGATCAACATGAAACTTTTTTTGTACACGCAAACTCATCCAACTTAGAACTGTATAGTTTTTGGGATGAATCGGTCGGACCGATTTTGAGAATCATCATCTCAAAGTTTCTAAAAACCCCATAAGATTTGGCTGGGCAGAAAATGTTGAAAAATAAAATCTCTCCAAATGGAATGAAATTCTCTCTAAATGTGTATACATGGATTTTACACATTATTACGATCTTTTAAGCAATTCTGATCAGTCGTTTTGAAGAAAAAAAATAAAATGTCTGATAATATTCATAAAATATATCATAAAAATTGTGACAGAATTAAGTTGTCGAGATTCACTGCTTTCTAGATTCAAGAGTTGACCAACAATGAAGTATTTTTTATATGCGTCAAGGTGTGTATAACACCAGAGTCAATGAAATGGCAAGAGTAAAACTACTTTAACGACTTTAATAGCTTATTCAGATATCAAGGTGTGTAGAATACCAGAGTCGATCAAGTAGCAAGGGTAGAACTACTTTAAGGACTTTTATACCTTATTGAGATATCTCGCTCATCTTACAACGCATATTTCTTGTTTGACTAGTAGTATATAATAATAAAATAAGCACACACTCACTATTGAAATTGATAAAAAAAATAGTACAAAATTGATAGTAAAAAAAAAAAAATTATACAGGTATTCATGATCTATTCTAGACAGTCACCGTCATATCGTGAATTTAATAATACTCTAATTATTTCAGCCCGCACACAAGAATTGTTCTTTCTTATGCGGGCTTCTATACAATATTTATTTCATTTTCATTTTCCATTTATCTTCAATACTCAACTCTAAACACAGTTACATCACATGAGTTGAATGTATTATTCATTAATTAGATTTTGGATATTACCATAATTCAAGGAACACTATCTTCATTTACTTAATTCTCAACTTTTTCTTTTCCAGTGTTTAATCTATCGATATCAAAGGTGTGTGAATGCTGATAGCTATGTGAAAAATGATTACTGCACATTTCTCATTGTAATTCCTGAATTATCATATTGTATAGAATAAAATGATTTTTGAATTGAAATTGGATTGAACTGATAGTAATCCAAGATACTTCACACTTCGTGAGTAGAATGTAACAAATCACTCAATATTTTACTCTTCTCTCTTTTTACTTCAACTACTTTATTACTTTTGATGTTTGAGAAATACACCCGAATTTGAATTGTACTCATAATTCACTGATTCAACCCACAGTTAAGCCTCTTTTGGAGGGCTTTTTGGACGTTTCTTTGTTGTAATTGTGTTTTTCTTTCTGTATCAGTGTATCTGACCAATAGAAAGAAGAATATCACCGCGCTGGAGCCCTGATACCAACCCAAGCAAGCGGTCAACTGATGCGACGGCAAGCGAGGGGTCGAGTGGGAGAAGATAATGGAGCGATGATTAGAAACGTGGAATATAAATTGCACGTCTAGTGCCATGCGTATACCATGAGTGGAGGAGCCGTGTTCACTTGGCACCTCCACTAGTGGCGGAAACAACGTGCTATTCGTGGGGTTGATGATGTATTGTACATGAGGTACTCACCAGTGGAAGCGAAAATTGTTCCTGAAACGAAAGAAGGGCATTTATTAGGATATTTATTGACATTTCAGGGTGAATATTGTCTACATTTGTCCAAGGGGACTGGTGCATCAAGAAGAAGGAATAATTGGAATAATTGCATATGTAATGTTAAATATATAGATACATTGACACTTCGAATATCATCACGTTGCTTGAGTCTCAGAAGAAATATTTAAATACCTTTCTAAAAATTGAGAACTCCAATATCCATCAGATTAGCCCAGTTCAAACATCGCCGGTAAACCAATCTTGAATTGCAAAGCTCGTTATTCCAGAATATTATTTTCCGGCAGCTAGGTACACATATCGTAGAACCTTTTGGAGCAATTTCCATGCAATTTTCATCAAACCTCCATCGATTTCATATTCATATAGTATCCTAGTATCCCTTTTTTTTTTTTTATTGGGTTTTTAACGACGCACTGTAATGATTACTAAGATCTATTGGCGTCGGATGAATGATTAATGAGATGATGGGATGATGAGATGAAGGTTTTTTTTTTTTTTTATGGGTAGTGGGAAGGATAGTGGGAAGGAAGCGGTCGTGGCCTATATTGTGGGAACCATCCCGGCATTAGCCTAGACTACAGAGGGAAACCACGAAAAACCCCTGTAAAGATGGACGGTGGCGGGGATCGAACCGGGTCCGATATGTCCCTTCACCTCCCGGATCACGAAGCAAGTGAGCTAACCACTCAGCTACTGTGCCGGTCCTAGTATCCCTCACATGGTTCCAATAATGAGTATGTTCAATAAGTTTGATAAGTTCAATAAGTATTAATAAGTTTTAGTGAA
>CAXFZR010000461.1:7500-20000 GCA_964007535.1 Brachyptera risi
CTCTTGGGTGACCGTCGAGCTTTGGCTGGCGGCCAGGTAGTCGAGAGGTGGGTTAAACAACTCGCTACGATGGTTGTTGCAAAACACCACGTATGTCGAACGCCATCACATCGTTTGTCCGAAGCTTGACCGAAGATTCGCATTTCATTCTAAGCATCACCCAGTGGAACAAAGGCCCTGGGGGCCTGAATGAAGTGTTTATCCTAGGAAGGGGGAACGGGCAGCGGTGGAGACACTGCGTGTATTTTTTTACACACCCAAGCGTCGTTATGCACTCACGTTTTCCGGGCCACACCGATCTTGGCCGTACACTTGACCAAAACGAACGAAACCGTAGATCAGAGGTAGGTAGGTAGGTAGCTGATACTGTGGGCAGGCAGACGGGCAAACAAGTTTTAGGCTGGGCGAGCAGCTAGCGGGATGGATCGAGCAGGCAGGGACTCTAGTTTTGTTCAAATTTCTCGAGACGAGCTCGACGCTGGGCCATTCGATCTGACCCGAGTGCCGACGAAAATTCAATCGGGGACTCTAGTTTATCAAAACAAGCTCTGAGGTGTGTAGAGAGTTCATTCCTGGCATATCTGATTCTATTCACTCTTCCAATCCGAACCGATCCTAGTCAAGTTCCTCACGACCCTCTAGACATCAAACCACACCGGAGTGATGTCTAGAGGGCCGTGCTCCGAAAATTTTTTTCTCATAGTGCTCTTCATATGGGAATTTAACATTGAAAAGTTCTTATAGTGCTCTTTCACATTATTTTCTCATAGTGCTCTTCGGTTTCGGGAATTTAACATTGGAAATTTCTCATAGTGCTCGTACGACATTTTTTTCTAACAGTGCTCTTCGACTCCGAGACTGTTCGATCGGCCTTATGGGAATTTAACATTGAAAAGTTCTTATAGTGCTCGTACGACATTTTTTTCTAACAGTGCTCTTACAACCTTATTTTCTCATCTCCGAGACTGTTCGATCGGCCTTATGGGAATTTAACATTGAAAAGTTCTTATAGTGCTCGTACGACATTTTTTTCTAACAGTGCTCTTACAACCTTATTTTCTCATCTCCGAGACTGTTCGATCGGCCTTATGGGAATTTAACATTGAAAAGTTCTTATAGTGCTCGTACGACATTTTTTTCTAACAGTGCTCTTACAACCTTATTTTCTCATCTCCGAGACTGTTCGATCGGCCTTATGGGAATTTAACATTGAAAAGTTCTTATAGTGCTCGTACGACATTATTTTCTCATAGTGCTCTTCGGTTTTGGGACTTGTCTTTTTTCGATCGGTCTTATGAGAATTTAACATTGAAAGGTTCTTATAGTGCTCTTACGACATTATTCTCTCATAGTGCTCTTCGGCTTCGGGACTTGTCGAATTTCGATCGTGTTTTGGTCTTGTGGGAATTTAACATGGAAAACAACTTATAATTGATGTGTAAGTCGCATATATGCAACGTCCGCGCCGGAGACAAGCCGACGGTTCGACTCATCGCCGAGTCACATATGTGCGACTTTCCCCCCGGGTTAATGCGACTTTGTTGTCATTTTTTCGGGTGTCTCAACGGCGTTCCGTAATGATTACCAAGGTTTATTGGTGCCGGCGTTTTTCTCTCGAAAATACGGAAAGACAAGCGTATGGCTTATCTCGATGAAGTCGCACATTGGCGACGCCCACGGGACTTGTTTGTTTTCACTCGATATGAGACTCTGTCATAGAATCGACAAGAGGAGTGCCAGAAAGACGAGTGTTCGACTCCCGGGACGGTGACGAGCTCTTCTCGCGGTTCACGCTCGACATGATCGAAAAGAAAGTCATTCAGGGTGTAATGACGACCGAAAATCGAATCCACGTAGGAGAACGAGCGATTGTACATGCTCGACACGAATGAACCATCATGCAACTTGGTCTCAAACTAAGAAATGATCACTAATGTATTATTCCTGATGACTTACGAATAATTGTGAAACATTCATCTTCATACACTTCTGATCCGATGATGCACGACATTCGTCGTCAGTCGAACTCGTGATGAAGATCGGGGTAGTGTATGCTAAAGGCACCCCGGTCTGTTTTCCAAATCGAAAAGAAAAATTGACGAATCCAGTTGAAGATTCGTTTATGAATAACTCGTGAACCGTTCGTTTGAACGATAATCTACAAGAACAAGTTCATGACTGCTTTCTCGATGTGATTACGAATATTGTATCCAATCGAACATCTAACGAGATAAGTGAAAGTCATTCAGGGTGTAATGACGACCGAAAATCGAATCCACGTAGGAGAACGAGCGTTTGTGCATGCTCGACACGAATGAACCATCATGCAACTTGGTCTCAAACTAAGAAATGATCCCTAATGTATTATTCCTGATGACTTACGAATAATTGTGAAACTTTCATCTTCATACACTTCTGATCCGATGATGCAAGACATTTATCGTCAGTCGAACTCGTGATGAAGATCGGGGTAGTGTATGCGAAAAGCACCCCGGTATGTTTTCCAAATCGAAAAGAAAAAATAACAAATCCAGTTGAAGATTCGTTTATGAATAACTCGTAAACCGTTCGTTTGAACGATAATCTACAGGAACAAGTTCATGATTGCTTTCTCGATGTGATTACGAATCTTCCATTCAATCGAACATCCAACGAGATAATTGATGTGTTTTCATCAAAGTTGCATATGGCCGAGACTGTTCGATCGGCCTTATGGGAATTTAACATTGAAAAGTTCTTATAGTGCTCGTACGACATTTTTTTCTAACAGTGCTCTTACAACCTTATTTTCTCATCTCCGAGACTGTTCGATCGGCCTTATGGGAATTTAACATTGAAAAGTTCTCATAGTGCTCGTACGACATTTTTTTCTAACAGTGCTCTTACAACCTCAATTTCTCATCTCCGAGACTGTTCGATCGGCCTTATGGGAATTTAACATTGAAAAGTTCTCATAGTGCTCGTACGACATTTTTTTCTAACAGTGCTCTTGCAACCTTATTTTCTCATCTCCGAGACTGTTCGATCGGCCTTATGGGAATTTAACATTGAAAAGTTCTTATAGTGCTCGTACGACATTTTTTTCTAACAGTGCTCTTCGGCTTCGGGACTTGGCGTTTTTCGATCAGTCTTATGAGAATTTAACATTGAATAGTTCTTATAGTGCTCTTTCACATTATTTTTTCGATCGGTCTTATGAGAATTTAACATTGGAAATTTCTCATAGTGCTCTTACAACCTTATTTTCTCATCTCCGAGACTGTTCGATCGGCCTTATGGGAATTTAACATTGAAAAGTTCTTATAGTGCTCGTACGACATTTTTTTCTAACAGTGCTCTTACAACCTTAATTTCTCATCTCCGAGACTGTTCGATCGGCCTTATGGGAATTTAACATTGAAAAGTTCTTATAGTGCTCGTACGACATTTTTTTCTAACAGTGCTCTTACAACCTTATTTTCTCATCTCCGAGACTGTTCGATCGGCCTTATGGGAATTTAACATTGAAAAGTTCTTATAGTGCTCGTACGACATTTTTTCCTAACAGTGCTCTTCGGCTTCGGGACTTGGCGTTTTTCGATCAGTCTTATGAGAATTTAACATTGAATAGTTGTTATAGTGCTCTTGCACATTATTTTCTCATAGTGCTCGTCGCTTTCGGGACTTGTGATTTTTCGATCGGTCTTATGGCAATTTAACATTGGAAATTTCTTATAGTGCTTTTACGACATATTTTTCTAACAGTGCTCTTGGGCTTCGGTACTTGGTGTTTTTCGATCGGTCTTATGAGAATTTAACATTGGAGATTTCTCATAGTGCTCTTACAACCTTATTTTCTCATCTCCGAGACTGTTCGATCGGCCTTATGGGAATTTAACATTGAAAAGTTCTTATAGTGCTCGTACGACATTTTTTTCTAACAGTGCTCTTACAACCTTAATTTCTCATCTCCGAGACTGTTCGATCGGCCTTATGGGAATTTAACATTGAAAAGTTCTTATAGTGCTCGTACGACATTTTTTTCTAACAGTGCTCTTACAACCTCAATTTCTCATCTCCGAGACTGTTCGATCGGCCTTATGGGAATTTAACATTGAAAAGTTCTTATAGTGCTCGTACGACATTTTTTTCTAACAGTGCTCTTACAACCTCAATTTCTCATCTCCGAGACTGTTCGATCGGCCTTATGGGAATTTAACATTGAAAAGTTCTCATAGTGCTCGTACGACATTTTTTTCTAACAGTGCTCTTACAACCTTATTTTCTCATCTCCGAGACTGTTCGATCGGCCTTATGGGAATTTAACATTGAAAAGTTCTTATAGTGCTCGTACGACATTTTTTTCTAACAGTGCTCTTACAACCTCAATTTCTCATCTCCGAGACTGTTCGATCGGCCTTATGGGAATTTAACATTGAAAAGTTCTTATAGTGCTCGTACGACATTTTTTTCTAACAGTGCTCTTACAACCTTATTTTCTCATCTCCGAGACTGTTCGATCGGCCTTATGGGAATTTAACATTGAAAAGTTCTTATAGTGCTCGTACGACATTTTTTTCTAACAGTGCTCTTACAACCTCAATTTCTCATCTCCGAGACTGTTCGATCGGCCTTATGGGAATTTAACATTGAAAAGTTCTCATAGTGCTCGTACGACATTTTTTTCTAACAGTGCTCTTACAACCTTATTTTCTCATCTCCGAGACTGTTCGATCGGCCTTATGGGAATTTAACATTGAAAAGTTCTTATAGTGCTCGTACGACATTTTTTTCTAACAGTGCTCTTACAACCTCAATTTCTCATCTCCTAGACTGTTCGATCGGCCTTATGGGAATTTAACATTGAAAAGTTCTCATAGTGCTCGTACGACATTTTTTTCTAACAGTGCTCTTACAACCTTATTTTCTCATCTCCGAGACTGTTCGATCGGCCTTATGGGAATTTAACATTGAAAAGTTCTTATAGTGCTCGTACGACATTTTTTTCTAACAGTGCTCTTCGGCTTCGGGACTTGGCGTTTTTCGATCAGTCTTATGAGAATTTAACATTGAATAGTTCTTATAGTGCTCTTTCACATTATTTTTTCGATCGGTCTTATGAGAATTTAACATTGGAAATTTCTCATAGTGCTCTTACAACCTTAATTTCTCATCTCCGAGACTGTTCGATCGGCCTTATGGGAATTTAACATTGAAAAGTTCTTATAGTGCTCGTACGACATTTTTTTCTAACAGTGCTCTTCGGCTTCGGGACTTGGCGTTTTTCGATCAGTCTTATGAGAATTTAACATTGGAAATTTCTCATAGTGCTCTTACAACCTTATTTTCTCATCTCCGAGACTGTTCGATCGGCCTTATGGGAATTTAACATTGAAAAGTTCTTATAGTGCTCGTACGACATTTTTTTCTAACAGTGCTCTTCGGCTTCGGGACTTGGCGTTTTTCGATCAGTCTTATGAGAATTTAACATTGGAAATTTCTCATAGTGCTCTTACAACCTTATTTTCTCATCTCCGAGACTGTTCGATCGGCCTTATGGGAATTTAACATTGAAAAGTTCTTATAGTGCTCGTACGACATTTTTTTCTAACAGTGCTCTTCGGCTTCGGGACTTGACGTTTTTCGATCAGTCTTATGAGAATTCAACATTGAATAGTTTCGGCTTCGGTACTTGGCGTTTTTCGATCTTCATACACTTCTGATCCGATGTTGCACGACATTTATCGTCAGTCGAACTCGTGATGAAGATCGGGGTAGTGTATGCGAAAAGCACCCCGGTATGTTTTCCAAATCGAATAGAAAAATTAACAAATCCAGTTGAAGATTCGTTTATGAATAACTCGTAAACCGTTCGTTTGAACGATAATCTACAAGAACAAGTTCATGATTGCTTTCTCGATGTGATTACGAATCTTCCATTTAATCGAACATCCAACGAGATAATTGATGTGTTTTCATGAAAGTTGCATATCGCCGAGACTGTTCGATCGGCCTTATGGGAATTTAACATTGAAAAGTTCTTATAGTGCTCGTACGACATTTTTTTCCAACAGTGCTCTTGGGCTTCGGTACTTGGTGTTTTCCGATCGGTCTTATGAGAATTTAACATTGGAAATTTCTCATAGTGCTCTTACGACATTAGTTTCTCATGGTGCTCTTCGACTCCGAGACTGTTCGATCGGCCTTATGGGAATTTAACATTGAAAAGTTCTTATAGTGCTCGAACGACATTTTTTTTTGTGGGAATTCAACATGGAAGACAACTTATAATTGATGTGTAAGTCGCATATATGCAACGTCCGCGCCGGAGACAAGCCGACGGTTTGACTCATCGCCGAGTCGCCAATGTGCGACTTTCCCCCCGGGTTAGTGCGACGTTTTTATCATTTTTTCGGGGTCTCAACGGCGTTCCGTAATGATCACCAAGGTTTATTGGTGCCGGCGTTTTTCTCTCGAAAATACAGAAAGACAAGCGTATGGCTTATCTCGATGAAGTCGCACATTGGCGACGCCCACGGGACTTGTGTTTGTTTTCACTCGATATGAGACTCTGTCATAGAATCGACAAGAAGGGTGCCAGAAAGACGAGTGTTCGACTCCCGGGCCAGTGACGAGCTTTCCTCACGAAGCAAGTGCGCTAACGACTCGGCCACTGTGCCGGTGGCCCACCGCTTGGGTGGTGAAAAAAGTGATCGAGACGCGTGGCCGAGAGTGGTAACACTCTGAACCGTCATTCGGGAGACCGGGGTTCGATTCCCGCCATGGTCGACCATTCTGACAGGGGTTTTTCGTGGTTATTCATCATCATTCACCGACGCCAATAGATCGTAGCCATCGGTATGGTGCGTCGTTGAAACGTCGTGAAAATGTTACCTTTTTGCTGAAACCCACGTTGCCAATGTCATGTGAGAAAGAAAAAAAAATCGAAATTTCCGAAAAAAAAATTGAAAAAAACCAAAAAAATGAAAATAAAAATAAAAATTGTCCCATCGAGTTTTTTTTCGGTTTAGTTTTGCGGAAAAATGTTCTGTGAGAGAAAAAAAAAAATCAAAATTTTTTTGGGGAAAATTTGGAAAAAAAAAAATTTGGAAAAAAAAAAAAGGACTCTGCCAAAATTTGGACTTGGGGTTAGGTTGGTAGAGCACTGTTAGCCCTAAGGTTGGTCGAGCACTATGATTTTAGAAAAGTCGAAAACTGTCCAAAAGTCGAAATGCCGGTCGATGGGCACTTCTGTACCATTTTGTCGGACTTATAACCAACTGTGCTCGTTTCCCAGGCTGGAGCTCAGCTCGAGTCCGAGGGCCAAATAATGGCGGTGAAATTTTCATTCTGTACCATTTTGTCGGACTTATAACTCACTGTGCATGAAAATCGACGAAATATCTTCTATAAGGGGTAGTACCTAGAGCCGAAGCCAAAAGCCCGGCAGCCGAAAGCGAATGCAGGTTAAGTTCTGGTATCGCTCTTCTTCTAGGGATGCCCCCCAAAAACGCAAAGGTCTATGAAACAATATATGCGATCGAACGCAATTTTCGATCGACCGACGAAGCTTGATCGATCGTCGAACCGGTAATGTTGGGTTAGCTGGGCCTCAAACATTTGCCGAGACGAGTATGGTTTCGCGGCAACGCTGCCACTGGCACGCGGTATCGTCGACCACGGTCGGACGAAATGAAAACGCAATGGTCCGAGACTGGGCTCGGTCGGCGGGGATAGTACCTAGAGCCGGAGCCAAAAGCCCGGCAGCCGAAAGCGAATGCAGGTTAAGTTCTGGTATCGCTCTTCTTCTAGGGAAGCCCCCCAAAAACGCAAAGGTCTATGAAACAATATATGCGATCGAACGCAATTTTCGATCGACCGACGAAGCTTGATCGATCGTCGAACCGGTAATGTTGGGTTAGCTTGGCCTCAAACATTTGCCGAGACGAGTATGGTTTCGCGGCAACGCTGCCACTCGCACGCGGTATCGTCGACCACGGTCGGACGAAATGAAAACGCAATGGTCCGAGGCTGGGCTCGGTCGGCGGGGACAGTACCTAGAGCCGGAGCCAAAAGCCCGGCAGCAGAAAGCGAATGCAGGTTAAGTTCTGGTATCGCTCTTCTTCTAGGGAAGCCCCCCCAAAACGCAAAGGTCTATGAAACAATATGTGCGATCGAACGCAATTTTCGATCGACCGACGAAGCTTGATCGATCGTCGAACCGGTAATGTTGGGTTAGCTTGGCCTCAAACATTTGCCGAGACGAGTATGGTTTCGCGGCAACGCTGCCACTCGCACGCGGTATCGTCGACCACGGTCGGACGAAATGGAAACGCAATGGTCCGAGGCTGGGCTCGGTCGGCGGGGATAGTACCTAGAGCCGGAGCCAAAAGCCCGGCAGCAGAAAGCGAATGCAGGTTAAGTTCTGGTATCGCTCTTCTTCTAGGGAAACCCCGCGGGAACACGGTGGTCTAGGAACACGGTCGGACGAAATGAAAACGCTATGGTCCGAGGCTGGGCTCGGTCGGCGGGGATAGTACCTAGAGCCGGAGCCAAAAGCCCGGCAGCAGAAAGCGAATGCAGGTTAAGTTCTGGTATCGCTCTTCTTCTAGGGAAACCCCGCGGGGGAACACAGTGGTCTAGGAACACGGTCGGACGAAATGAAAACGCAATGGTCCGAAGCTGGGCTCGGTCGGCGGAGGTAGTACCTAGAGCCGGAGCCAAAAGCCCGGCAGCAGAAAGCGAATGCAGGTTAAGTTCTGGTATCGCTCTTCTTCTAGGGAAACCCCCCGGGAACACAGTGGTCGCAATGCAGTCGCTTGCCCAGTGGACCCCGACATTACTTGGGATAAACGAGAAAGCGAGGTTTCTGTTCGATGCCATAACCTAAAGAGAGTGAGGATATGGCTAGAACCCGGCAATGCCGTGAGCTCCCTGCGAGAGCAGCGTTCACTGGCGGCAAATGGTAGCGAGCAGAGTGTAGGTTCGCCACGAACCGAGCGGAAATGAATATCGAGAGATTGAACCGACATATGTGCTTGCACATACCGAGGAAATGAGAGATTTGACGTACGAAACGCAATTTGAATGCGAGTCGGCCGGGCGCGAGTGGCGTCCGCGGTTTCGACCGCTCGATCATCTGAAAATAGAATAAAATGGGGTCGGCCGGGCGCACGTGGCGTCCGCGGTACCGACCGCAGAGCTGGAGCAAGCTCTCTGGTTGATCCTGCCAGTAGTGATATGCTTGTCCCAAAGATTAAGCCATGCAAGTCTAAGTGCAAGCCAAAAAATACGGTGAAACCGCGAATGGCTCATTAAATCAGTTATGGTTCCTTAGATATGAGACCTATAGTACGTGGATAACTGTGGTAATTCTAGAGCTAATACATGCAAACAAAGTTCCGACTCGAGAGGGGAAGAACGCTCTTATTAGATCAAAACCAATCGGCGGCGCTTCGGCGTTGGTCGCATTGATTTGGTGACTCTGGATAACCACTAAGCGGATCGCACGGTCTCGCACCGGCGACGCATCTAACAAATGTCTGCCTTATCAACTGTCGATGGTGCGTTCTACGCCTACCATGGTTGTAACGGGTAACGGGGAATCAGGGTTCGATTCGGAGAGGGAGCCTGAGAAACGGCTACCACATCTAAGGAAGGCAGCAGGCGCGCAAATTACCCACTCCCGGCACGGGGAGGGTAGTGACGAAAAATACCGATACGGGACTCATCCGAGGCCTCGTAATCGGAATGGGTGGAACATAAATACATTGACGAGTATCCATTGGAGGGCAAGTCTGGTGCCAGCAGCCGCGGTAATTCCAGCTCCAATAGCGTATATTAAAGTTGTTGCGGTTAAAAAGCTCGTAGTTGGGCGTGTGTCCCACGCCGTCGGTCCATCGCAAGACGATGCGTACCGGCGGTACAAGCAAGTGGGGCATCTTGCCGGTGGCACGCTGGTCCCGTGCGCGCCTCGTCCGCGAAAGCGGCGGTAGCGTCTCGGGTTGCCGGTGCCATGTCACTCGCCTCGTCGCTTTTCTATCGGGCGTCTTGGCGGGCCGGCACGTTTACTTTGATCAAATTAGAGTGCTAAAAGCAGGCAGTGACGCCTGAATATTGTATGTACGGAATAATTGAAGATGATCTCGGTTCTATTTTATTGGTTTTCTGAACCTGAGATAATGATCGATGAAAACGAATGAGGGCATTCGTATCGCGACGTTAGAGGTGAAAATTCTTGGATCGTCGCCAGACGGACAGGAGCGAAGGCTTTTGCCAAGTACGTCTTTGTTAATCAAGAACGAAAGTTTAGAGGTTCGAAGGCGATCAGATACCGCCCTAGTTCCTAACCATAAACGATGTCAACTAGCGATCCGCCGGGGTTCTCTCTCAAAGACTCGGCGGGCAGCTTTCGGGAAACCAAAGTGTTTGGGTTCCCGGGGGAAGTATAGTTGCAAAGCTGAAAACTTAAAGGAATTGACGGAAGGGCACCACCAGGAGTGGAGCCTGCGGCTTAATTTGACTCAACACGGAAAACCTCACCAGGCCCGGACACTGGAAGGACAGACAGATTGATGGCTCTTTCTAGATTCAGTGGTTGGTGGTGCATGGCCGTTCTTAGTTGGTGGAGCGATTTGTCTGGTTAATTCCGATAACGAACGAGATTCTAGCCTGCTAACTAGTCGCAAAAATAACGACATCCTTGGTGCTGTCGGCGACGCGATCAAACTCTTCTTAGAGGGACCGGCGAGCTGAGAGCCGCACGAGATTGAGCAATAACAGGTCTGTGATTGCCCTTAGATGTTCTGGGCCGCACGCGCGCTACACTGAAGGCATCAACGTGTGTTTTATCCTTGGCCGAGAGGTCCGGGTAACCCGCTGAAACGCCTTCGTGCTAGGGATTGGGGCTTGCAATTGTTCCCACGAACGAGGAATTCCCCGTAAGCGCGAGTCATAAGCTCGCGTTGACTACGTCCCCTGCCCTTTGTACACACCGCCCGTCGCTACTACCGATTGAATGATTTGGCGAGGTCTTTGGACTGTCGCATGACGGCGCACGCAAGTGCCCGTCGATGTCGATGGGAAGCTGATCGAGCTTGGTTATTTAGAGGAAGTAAAAGTCGTAACAAGGTTTCCGTAGGTGAACCTGCGGAAGGATCATTGTTTTTCGAATCATTTCGAAAAGACCCATCGATCGAACCTCGAAAGATGGTAAATATCGGACAGCAATAATATTGTTGTCCGGTCGCGTTTGACTCGGCGGGCGCAAGTGGGCGACTCGGCCCGGGAACGCAAAACCCGTTCGTCGGGTTCTCGTCGAAATCTCTCGAATGGTGCAACAATAGCGAACGTTGGGAGACCAACTTTGTGGGACCCGCCTGTGGACAAGCTCGCGCGTGCTCTGCGGCCTGGCGCTCTCGGATATTCGGAGCAGGGACGATCGCATCAGTATCCCGTCGCTGATCGACCCCCTGTAGACCGTACAATAAATCCCCGACGCCAGATGTCGTCTAGATCTCGCACACTAGACCCGGCCGTGGACCATTGGCGGCCTGGCGCCCTCGGATAATAATCGGAGCAGGGACCATCGCATCAGCCCCGCTGATCGACCCTGTAGACCGTACACACATATATATATATATATATATATATATCCCTGACGCCAGATGTCGTCATCTCGCACCAACATTCGGCTGTGGACAAGCTCGCGCGTTTTGCGGCCTGGCGCCCTCGGCGGATTAATCATCGGAGCAGGGGACTGATCGACCCTGTAGACCGTACAGAAATCCCCGACGACGCCAGATGCCGTCATCTCTCGCACTAGACCCGCCGTTGTAAAGCATGTGCCGAGTGCACGTTAAACCAAATACTCTATAAATATCTATTTCGATAATGGCGGTCGTCGGGCGAAAGCCCGGCGGTCGCGGTAAAAACATGCAAAAACGCATCACCCTGAACGGTGGATCACTTGGCTTGTGGGTCGATGAAGAACGCAGCAAATGGCGCGTCAAAGTGTGAACTGCAAGACACATGAACATTGACGTTTCGAACGCACATTGCGGTCCTTGAGATAATCTCCTGGACCACGCCTGACTGAGGGTCGTTCACATACATATGACGACAAAACATGCGCTCGCGCGTGCGGCCGCGCCAACCGGATAGCCCGGTTGTTGCCGGTGTATTGAGGGTGTCGTCCCACCATCGAACTGGTAACACACAGTCGAAGGGGGACGTCCCTCTAAGAATGGGTCACGTACCGCCAGAGTGCGGCGAGTTCGGGCAAGCGTGTCCGTGCGAGCGTGGTGATCCTTGACCGGATCGACAGCCACGCTTCGCCCGGCCGCAGATAACCCCGGGCTCGTTTGTGCGAGTTGCGTACACGATGAGCGACCATACATATAACTCATAATAGACGACCTCAGTTCAGGTGAGATCACCCGCTGAATTTAAGCATATTAATAAGCGGAGGAAAAGAAACTAACTAGGATTCCCTTAGTAGCTGCGAGCGAACAGGGAAGAGC
>CAXFZR010000461.1:25000-28468 GCA_964007535.1 Brachyptera risi
TTACACACCCAAGCGTCGTTATGCACTCACGTTTTCCGGGCCACACCGATCTTGGCCGTACACTTGACCAAAACGAACGAAACCGTAGATCGGAGGTAGGTAGCTGATACTGTGGGCAGGCAGACGGGCAAACAAGTTTTAGGCTGGGCGAGCAGCTAGCGGGATGGATGGATCGAGCAGGCAGGGACTCTAGTTTTGTTCAAATTTCTCGAGACGAGCTCGACGCTGGGCCATTCGATCTGACCCGAGTGCCGACGAAAATTCAATCGGGGACTCTAAGTTTCTCAAAACAAGCTCTGAGGTGTGTAGAGAGTTCATTCCTGGCATATCTGATTCTATTCACTCTTCCAATCCGAACCGATCCTAGTCAAGTTCCTCACGACCCTCTAGACATCAAACCACACCGGAGTGATGTCTAGAGGGCCGTGCTCCGAAAAAATTTTTCTCATAGTGCTCTTCATATGGGAATTTAACATTGAAAAGTTCTTATAGTGCTCTTTCACATTATTTTCTCATAGTGCTCTTCGGTTTCGGGAATTTAACATTGGAAATTTCTCATAGTGCTCGTACGACATTTTTTTCTAACAGTGCTCTTCGACTCCGAGACTGTTCGATCGGCCTTATGGGAGTTTAACATTGAAAAGTTCTTATAGTGCTCGTACGACATTTTTTTCTAACAGTGCTCTTACAACCTTATTTTCTCATCTCCGAGACTGTTCGATCGGCCTTATGGGAATTTAACATTGAAAGTTCTTATAGTGCTCGTACGACATTTTTTTCTAACAGTGCTCTTACAACCTTATTTTCTCATCTCCGAGACTGTTCGATCGGCCTTATGGGAATTTAACATTGAAAAGTTCTTATAGTGCTCGTACGACATTTTTTTCTAACAGTGCTCTTACAACCTTAATTTCTCATCTCCGAGACTGTTCGATCGGCCTTATGGGAATTTAACATTGAAAAGTTCTTATAGTGCTCTTGCACATTATTTTCTCATAGTGCTCGTCGCTTTCGGGACTTGTGATTTTTCGATCGGTCTTATGGCAATTTAACATTGGCAATTTCTTATAGTGCTTTTACGACATATTTTTCTAACAGTGCTCTTCGGCTTCGTTACTTGCGTTTTTTGATCTTCATACACTTCTGATCCGATGTTGCACGACATTTATCGTCAGTCGAACTCGTGATGAAGATCGGGGTAGTGTATGCGAAAAGCACCCCGGTATGTTTTCCAAATCGAAAAGAAGAATTAACAAATCCAGTTGAAGATTCGTTTATGAATAACTCGTAAACCGTTCGTTTGAACGATAATCTACAAGAACAAGTTCATGATTGCTTTCTGGATGTGATTACGATGTCTCCATCATGCAACTTGGTCTCAAACTAAGAATAGATCACTCATGTATTATTCCTGATGACTTACGAATAATTGTGAAACTTTCATCTTCATACACTTCTGATCCGATGATGCAAGACATTTATCGTCAGTCGAACTCGTGATGGAGATCGGGGTAGTGTATGCGAAAAGCACCCCGGTATGTTTTCCAAATCGAAAAGAAGAATTAACAAATCCAGTTGAAGATTCGTTTATGAATAACTCGTAAACCGTTCGTTTGAACGATAATCTACAAGAACAAGTTCATGATTGCTTTCTGGATGTGATTACGATGTCTCCATCATGCAACTTGGTCTCAAACTAAGAATAGATCACTCATGTATTATTCCTGATGACTTACGAATAATTGTGAAACTTTCATCTTCGTACACTTCTGATCCGATGATGCAAGACATTTATCGTCAGTCGAACTCGTGATGGAGATCGGGGTAGTGTATGCGAAAAGCACCCCGGTATGTTTTCCAAATCGAAAAGAAGAATTAACAAATCCAGTTGAAGATTCGTTTATGAATAACTCGTAAACCGTTCGTTTGAACGATAATCTACAAGAACAAGTTCATGATTGCTTTCTGGATGTGATTACGATGTCTCCATCATGCAACTTGGTCTCAAACTAAGAATAGATCACTCATGTATTATTCCTGATGACTTACGAATAATTGTGAAACTTTCATCTTCGTACACTTCTGATCCGATGATGCAAGACATTTATCGTCAGTCGAACTCGTGATGGAGATCGGGGTAGTGTATGCGAAAAGCACCCCGGTATGTTTTCCAAATCGAAAAGAAGAATTAACAAATCCAGTTGAAGATTCGTTTATGAATAACTCGTAAACCGTTCGTTTGAACGATAATCTACAAGAACAAGTTCATGATTGCTTTCTGGATGTGATTACGATGTCTCCATCATGCAACTTGGTCTCAAACTAAGAATAGATCACTCATGTATTATTCCTGATGACTTACGAATAATTGTGAAACTTTCATCTTCGTACACTTCTGATCCGATGATGCAAGACATTTATCGTCAGTCGAACTCGTGATGGAGATCGGGGTAGTGTATGCGAAAAGCACCCGGTATGTTTTCCAATCGAAAAGAAGAATTAACAAATCCAGTTGAAGATTCGTTATGAATAACTCGTAAACCGTTCGTTTGAACGATAATCTACAAGAACAAGTTCATGATTGCTTTCTGGATGTGATTACGATGTCTCCATCATGCAACTTGGTCTCAAACTAAGAATAGATCACTCATGTATTATTCCTGATGACTTACGAATAATTGTGAAACTTTCATCTTCATACACTTCTGATCCGATGATGCAAGACATTTATCGTCAGTCGAACTCGTGATGGAGATCGGGGTAGTGTATGCGAAAAGCACCCCGGTATGTTTTCCAAATCGAAAAGAAAAATTAACTTATGGCCTTATGGGAATTTAACATTGAAAAGTTCTTATAGTGCTCGTACGACATTTTTTTCTAACAGTGCTCTTACAACCTTATTTTCTCATCTCCGAGACTGTTCGATCGGCCTTATGGGAATTTAACATTGAAAAGTTCTTATAGTGCTCGTACGACATTTTTTCTAACAGTGCTCTTACAACCTCAATTTCTCATCTCCGAGACTGTTCGATCGGCCTTATGGGAATTTAACATTGAAAAGTTTCTTATAGTGCTCGTACGACATTTTTTTCTAACAGTGCTCTTACAACCTTATTTTCTCATCTCCGAGACTGTTCGATCGGCCTTATGGGAATTTAACATTGAAAAGTTCTTATAGTGCTCGTACGACATTTTTTTCTAACAGTGCTCTTACAACCTCAATTTCTCATCTCCGAGACTGTTCGATCGGCCTTATGGGAATTTAACATTGAAAAGTTCTTATAGTGCTCGTACGACATTTTTTTCTAACAGTGCTCTTACAACCTTATTTTCTCATCTCCGAGACTGTTCGATCGGCCTTATGGGAATTTAACATTGAAAAGTTCTTATAGTGCTCGTACGACATTTTTTTCTAACAGTGCTCTTCGGCTTCGGGACTTGGCGTTTTTCGATCAGTCTTATGAGAAT
>CAXFZR010000462.1:0-20000 GCA_964007535.1 Brachyptera risi
ATTTTATCTTATAATTAGTGATTTTTGATTTACGAAACCCAAATTTTGATATTATTCTGACCAATACTTCCAAAGTTGATAGTTATATCAGTGACCATACCAGCGATAATAATCAAATACATCCATTTCAGTCCGATCTTAGCACGTGTATGATTATATATATATATATATATATATATATATATATATATATATATATATATATATATAAATATATATATATATATATAAATATATTTATATATATATGTATATATATATATATATATATATATATATATATATATATATATATATATATATAATATATATATATATGTTTTCACGTAGGTTTTGGCGGATGTAATTGATGTTGGATATGTCTTTAGGGTTGTTAGTCCGCATATTGTGACTTGTAATAATAAGGTACTCACTATTACAAACTCGACGTTTCGGTAGAATCGCATCTACCTTCATCAGGACGACACGTCTGGTTACTTCGAGAAGCAAGCAGCGAGTGCTGGCTTCCTCCCTTGTCCCGTGTGGCGCGCGATGTCCCGCGTACCGTGGGCTCTGATTGGTCGGGCGTCATGTGGTCAGCTGGGCGAGGCAGATTCAGTTTGCACTGCGTTCTTGCCTTGCTCCTGGTGACAGGTCTCCGTGCCGGCGCGTTGTTGTCCACTTGCTGTTGTGAACAGGCGCTCGGAATGGTGGCCCCTCTGGGACTCTGTTCGGATGTTGTAGAATGTGGTGGCTTGCTCGGTGCTATTAGTACGTCTGCTAGAGCTGGTTTCCAAGACTTCGGTAGCCTGCTATATTCAGCTATCTGAATGCTGCCTCACACCACCATCCTGCACAGCTCAACTCGGTCATCAACACACTCGCCGTACGATCGAAGAAAATAGCGGACAAAGACCATGTGAACGAAGAACTCAAATGCCTCCGAACGGCACTGCTCTCAAATGGGTATTCTCATTATAACATCAACAAGGCGTTCCAACGCAAACTCAAGACCAGCAACGAGGAAGAGAACGAAGAGGAGAAAGAAAAGCCTCTCGGTACAGTTTTCCTACCCTACGTCAAGGGCACTACCGATAAAGTAAGCAGGCTTTTACTCAAACACAACATCAAGACCGTTTTCAGGTCTAACGGCAAAATTAGAACCTTACTGAGAAGTGCTAAAGATCAAGTACCCTTGGAATCACAGGGCGTCTACGAGGTTCCATGCAGCACGTGTGAGCAGGTGTACGTAGGCCAAACGAACAGGCGAATATCAGCCAGGGTCAGAGAACACACTAGATCTGTAGCACGCGACGAGGAAACCTCAGCACTTGCCCAGCATGCCAGACTAGGCCACAAGATCGACTTCGATAATGCAAGAACGCTGGCACAAGAAAAACATTTCTATACACGAGTATACCGTGAAGCAGTAGAGATATCCAAGCGCCCTCACAACCTCAACAAGAGAGATGATGCCAGCAGGCTACCGAAGTCTTGGAAACCAGCTCTAGCAGACGTACTAATAGCACCGAGCAAGCCACCACATTCTACAACATCCGAACAGAGTCCCAGAGGGGCCACCATTCCGAGCGCCTGTTCACAACAGCAAGTGGACAACAACGCGCCGGCACGGAGACCTGTCACCAGGAGCAAGGCAAGAACGCAGTGCAAACTGAATCTGCCTCGCCCAGCTGACCACATGACGCCCGACCAATCAGAGCCCACGGTACGCGGGACATCGCGCGCCACACGGGACAAGGGAGGAAGCCAGCACTCGCTGCTTGCTTCTCGAAGTAACCAGACGTGTCGTCCTGATGAAGGTAGATGCGATTCTACCGAAACGTCGAGTTTGTAATAGTGAGTACCTTATTATTACAAGTCACAATATGCGGACTAACAACCCTAAAGACATATCCAACATATATATATATATATATATATATATATATATATATATATATATATATATATATATATATATATATATATATATATATATATATATATAGTGACTACATTTTGGGAATAAAAGTTCAACATTGGGACCTAAGTAGTATCTTCCCTTTCGTCAACTGAACTTTTCTAGTGTTTTCCACGTTATCACGCCGCCTAGCTTATTTTCAAAGCCAGATGTTCTTGTGGTAGCTGTCGTTCCTCAAGTGTCATGATAAATTCGAGCACTATAATTAGTTGCTACATTATGCTACTCGACAGTCTAAATATAACATAGTGTTTCTGCGTGCCCATATTGTTGACATGCTAAACAATATAAAATGCTTCAAACACACAAATGACAAACATTTCTTTCGTCTTTCTTTTATATTTTTGTTGCACGAGTATAGTCTGTTTCCCCTTGGACGAATACGCAATTCTTTTAATGTAGACTTTTTCCAGAACAAACATTGAGCTGAATGTTGGATCTTCAGTCTTGCTTGGTGATTTAAGGAAAATTATATTGTGAATCGGATTATTGTGATCTTCGATGTTTTCTTGCTTGCGTAATTCACTACGTTGCCCGATTTGTGCAATATATATTCTTCAAAGAAGAACGTAGATGTAATAAATGCTCATCAAAAAATTACGTGAGTACATATTTTTGCTTTTTTCTTCTCAAGCACGAAAATATCACAGAAAAAATAATAAAAACCGAACGTTCATGCGTGGTGCAATATAGAAAGAAGTCAAGGAACTGATGTAGGCCTAATTCGTATTTGTACCACGGTAACAGCACATTTTCTGTTCCTTGTATGTAGCTGGTTGCATAACTCTGGAACGCTGTTGCCTATATCCATCGGTATATCATATCGCTATATTTTATTTATTTAATTTTATTCAATAATTCCTATAACCCTCTTCCGAGGAAATCGGAATGGTTAGCAGTTTACAATGATCAGCTTACAATTATTATCAGCTTACTAACTTATAAATGTGGCTTATATAACATTATATGATATTATTTATGTCAATCCATTGATAATTAACAATAATGATAATGATAATAATATTTGACATGATAATGATAATAATATTTGAAATAATATTTAAAATAATATAGAAAAGAATAATAAATAATAAATAATAATAATAAAAAATAAATAATAAATAGTCCTGGTGTTGAAGATCATCAGTTTTAAATAATCAAAATGGGGTGGTAAGATCGCCCTTGTGGTGCCCCGTCCAAACGATCCTATCTTTCATCCATAGCCTTAATTGGGGAACAATGATTTTGTATCAAGTTTCGATGTTATTAAAAAAAAAAAAAAATCTTAATGAATGAAAATGGGTTCTATTAATTTTGAACTCCAATTTTCAGGTGATATCAGCTTTCAATAGCTATTGTTTGTTCAATTTTGAAGTTCAATTTGGAAATACATTTCATTTTAAAATTAGTTCCGAGTGGGACTATCAGAAATTCTGATTTTTTCAATAAATTTCAATTCTTAAGATAATTACAGTTTTGAAATATTTCTAGTTTTAATTAATTTTAATTTTGAGTTATTTTTAATATTGATGCAAATTTTTTAGATAAAGCCAGTGTCCATGAAATCCTCTACGGAGTAGAAAGTGTTCTTCAGAAGATGCATGTTAATAGTTGATTTGAATTCTTTGAAAGGCATTTCTTTGACGATTGTTGGTAATTTATTGAACAATTCTGATCCACAATGATGCAAGCCTCTCTGGTAAATAGTTTCATATTGCTTGTCTAGTTTAATAAGATTTTTGTGTCGAGTATCGTGACTGTGTTCAAAAGGGGGGGGGGGGGGGGGGAAATTCATGGATATTAGCTTTGACAAATGTTAGTACCGTAAATATATATGTGCATGGCAATGCCATAATTTGTAACTCGTAAAATAGTGGTTCACAACTTGGCAAGGTTGTTCAATTGGTTTCATAATCCATAATCCATAATCCAAGGTTTCACACAAGAACCACCGCACCAACTCGCAATACAAATACGCTGATTACTGATCATTTTATTATGGACCAAAAGTGGCTCACCAAATAAAAAAATGCGAGTCTTTGTCTTGATCTTCATGAAAATGAATGAGAAAAAATGATGAAATTGGTATCCGGGTTTATTATTGAATGTTCGTACAGACTTTCATGTCGATCTTTCAATTAATTATAGTTCAACCTGTTCTTTTGACATTTGAATTGTAAAAAAGACTGCACACATTCTCTAGAAGTCACATCACTTCGTTTATCCAATCATATCCGAAAATCATCACTGAAAACGAATCAACTATAGACTGTGATCATAAGACCAGGCTATGCAGGCTAGGACCATGGAAAAGAATACATTCTACTTTTGTTGGTCTGTTTTTTCCCTGTGTATTTTCGTGGTTGGTTTTATATTTAAGTACATAAATATATTTTCTCTCTGCGGTTTTTATTTATGATCATTAGTTCTTTCAAGTGGTACGATAATAACGGTATATATAATTATTATTAACTGCATGCAGATTCCACGGCCCGGTTGTATCGCAGTTAGTACAGACCGTTGGGCAAACATAAGTTTGGTTTACCATGAGCTGCTGGGAAACGGTGGTTGCATGGTGAGAGTGCGAGAAAGACACAGTTTATGTGAAAAGTGTTTAAAACTGATTAAAACTGCTAGGAATACGCCTACATTGTAATAAGTTGAAGAAATAATTTATTCATTGAACAACAAATTATGTGCAAATTTATCTGTCTTGACTATTTACCGCGGGTTTGGAATTGTAATATTTTCACTCCCATAGAAGGAGGTGATCATTTTTTACAAGTTGAAAATAATAAAATTGAGTAATTGTGTGTCTGGCTAAGATCGGTAAGCTCAATGATTCGTGCGAACAAAAATAGGAGAAAATTTAAGAGGACAGATTTTCAGAACGTTTTCAATCTGATCAATTATTCTAATGTATCGATCGATCAATCGATCTAATCTGCCGAAAGACGTTCCAGAGATGGATTGTTGTGGATGTGAGAGGAAAGTGGACTGGCACATTGTTTACTATATAACATGTGAAAATCGGCCAAGATCGTCTAAAAATTGTCCCATAAGAAATGTTAGAATATGTAGGTTTAGATAAGATTTCGACAGTTTTGGACAACTTTGACGGCCTGATGGCTAGAAAGTAACTTCATAGTAACGGAGTTAAGAAAACTCAAATGTGATAAGTGATGCCTAACACTGACATTCTCTTGCCGAAGCAACAACCCGTGGCGTATTGGTATAGTGTTTGCCTTCGGTACGAGGGGGACAGCTATAGCGCTATAATCCTCCCAACGTTATATTTTGTTTGGAAATGGTATAAAAGCTGTTGGCCATAAATTACAAGACGGGATTACTTTTTTCAAGCGACCAAAATCGCAACTGTATTTCACTTAATTTTTAGCCTTTTTTTGTTTTTGCTTCGACCGATTCGGAATCATTCGGGTTTTCTCCGACGTCACTTCGTATAGCCATCGGACGTCGGCGATTTCACAGAATGGCACTGTGCTAGCTCGCTATTCCAAGGTCAATAGTTTCAAAGATCTTACTGATAGATACTCCAATGATCTCAATGACTGTTGCTCATTACTAGAAGCTATTTAGTTCGTATGCTGTGCTCGTTCTATAGTTGCTCGCATTTGTTGGCATCTCCGCTCCTCGTATTTCACGCGTTCAAGAGGCATGTGAAATGTAGGATATAATAATGTGCCCCTGCCGTTGACAGTGTCAACCTCGTTGTATCAGTCCGCGCTTTTCAAACACATCCACACTATAATTTACTAGCACAATAAACTTCTGGCCAAAACCCATGGAATTCCATTAATAAAATAACAATAATAACAATATAATACCTCATCCCCTCTCGTACTGCCCTTCCTCTTTCAACATGCCAGCTGTCGTGATGGGACTTTTTTCTCTCTTTCTGAACGTTTATCATGACCATTTGTAAAAAAAAAACACAAATGGAGTTTTATTATGATAATAACGATGGTGGATTATTTCCAAATAAACGAATGATGCATATGAATTGTTTCAAGACTGATATTTAAACATCGAATTCTTTGTATAGGGAATTAAATTGAAGACCATTTATTCGTTGTTAGTATTAACATAGAATAATAGAAGGGAAAAAAGACAGAAGTCATTGGACTGTGTGAATCTTTAATGCCACATAGGATAGAAGGTCTGTAGCCAATTGTAAAGACAGTTTCTTATAAATATTGCCCAATCAAAAGAACAAGAATTTTAATTATCTATGAGTAAGGTCTAATCGGTTTCAGAATGAGGCTCAGGTTCAATGAAAATAAACTGCTTGTTTATTTGGTGACGTATAGTTATAGAACTTCACCTCTTGCAAATGTAAGTTGTCTCTAGTTCAGAACTAGAATCAAGTACTCTACACGAGTTCCCAGTACAATACAATAAAAGTTTTATTTTGACTGTAATGAAGCCTATTCTCTTGTTGATTTTAGTTGTATCTTGTTTCTTTTTTCTTTCTCTGATTGCAATATATCTATCACATTTACTCACTCATCTTCATTGCTGTCCGACTGAGCAGCCGGGGTCGGACGTGCTGCAGAATTCTAAAGTGTTGACGCATTACTCTTCATTGATGTAGATCGTAGGTTATATAATAAGGTCTTTGGTGTGGATCCTCGTGCCAACAATACGAACCATCGTCCGCTAAAATACGACTCACATCTATTTTAACGAGAAGAAAGTAAAATATTGATGAATGATGTTGATACTTTGGTATTTAGTAAATTTAATAATTAATAACAATGAATCTGACATTTGTTCAGGAATATCTCAAATGGTTATTGAATAATTTTGGGTCTTCTTATATTTTCATTTTCATATTCTAGGGAAAGTTCATGCTATACAATTGACCATTGTAGATGGGCGTGACTTATACGAAGCAGGGGAAATTTTAGATACCTTGATTGGCTATTTCCCCATTTTCCCCTGCTTCACTGTCCACTTGATTAGTTTTTATATTTTGTGACATCACGAGGGCGGACGATCTACAATGGTCAATTGCTTGTTGAATATTGCACAATATTTGTTCAAGAACCATATTCAGTCATTCTGAACAATGTCAAAATAATAAAGTGATGTTTAAACTTGCGGCGACAATGCAATATAGTGGGTAAAAACCCAAAGGTAAAAGGTGAAAGGTGGAAAGTAGCTATTTGCAATGGTATTGAATGCATTATAAATACGTGAAAGAGACCGGCAGTATAATACTATTCAAGTATACGTTTCATCATGCCTTATAACTCACCTCGCATCGGAGAGTATTATTAAGATATTACCATAAGACGTCAGCTTGAACTACACAAGCTACATAAGCTACGCTCGCTGGGTGGCAAGCGACACTTTTATCTGTTATATACAAATGAGAAAACTGTGGAGAAAATATTATTATTTCAAGTACAGCTTAGACAACATTACAAAAAAATATGACTCTTCAGATATGATCAATATCTTGATATTCTCAACTCTCGGATCATCTTTCTCCTGTTAAGCAAATTAGTATCTCCAGTTGTAGATAATACATGTGAACTTTTAATTCCAGACCCCAAAACAAGTTGACATGTTTACATCCAAGTTTGATGCCAACAAAGAAAATTAACTTTATACAGCTATTTCTAGTAATACGGAGAACGCAATTGACGACTAAGGATAGAAGTAGCCGGCTTATTAATCGTCTAAATGAATCTCAATAATTTGTGGTCATTTAAAGATAGATCTACCCTGTTTGGGGATCTCAAATTTACCACGGATCAATAACCCAATTGATTGGATTTCATATTGATGTAAGTAATGTTATTATATATCATGGAAATTTGAATATAATTCAAGAAAATTAAGCCATGATTAGTAAGAAAATGTAAGTTCATCAAATGTTGATTTTTCAAAGAAAACGCGAGAAATGTGTTGAGGTCTGATACTTTGAACTGAAATAATATGCATATAAAAAATATATGTTCATACTATCGTGCACAAAATTTTGAGCATACTAAAAAACCAAATGATGGCTACCAAACACGGATATTTCGAGGAAATAGTCCACTATATTTATCTTGAAAAGTTGAAATTATACGCAGATCAAGTTTTGTTGCAAATGTGCTCTGTCTTCGTTTGCAAATAATCTTTGTTGGACCCGTCAACTTGTATCTGGGTTAGAAATGGAAAAACTTCCATTATTTTCAAACTTCAGTTGAGTATAAAGGTTTGTGAAATTATCAAAACAATTTGCTTCCTGCAATCTTTGACTGAGCGATAGCTGCCCTTTGAATCTTATTTGTAAAAACTGGTACTTGTATAAGTTGTTGACCCATATAACGTAGCACACGGGTAAATCCATGTACACATGGAAGAACGAAGTTTGGTTTAATAAACATGCATTATTTCGTACTAGGTCTATACGCTATAAAAATGTTTTCTGGAATAACAATTAAAAATATGAATGAATATTTCATCCTGTTTGTAATGTGTATTCAATTTAAACAACGTAACAAATAATAATTGAAAATGAAATTGCCACTGATGTGTGTCATTCATTTTTTCCACTCGTTTCTGTGCTATACTTTATTACTTCATTTCAGCATTTTTCAGTTTATAATATCAGTCTTTAAATGAGGTTATACTTTACGAACAGCTAAATAATAAAGCTACAATATACAGCTCTTCACAAAGCTATTTCTCTCCTGTTACCTACTGTACCGTATTACACTGTGTCGAGCGTATTGCCTAGCTTTTCTACTTTATTTAAAAGTCAAAAAGCGTCCGTGCCAATCTCCATATTAATAACCATGTTATGGAAATGCAATTAGGACCATAGTCAGGGCTGTACAGCTGTTCTGGCTAGAAATGGTCCGGAGTAATTACGAAACGCACTTCTTTTTATGGAATATCTGCCATACGTTGTCATAACAGTGTTGTCTATCAAGCTACTCATGGCCCCATCCCACAAATATCTTATTCAATAAGTTCTTAATATACAACGATTTAAAAATTAGTTACTGCTAATTTCCCCCTAGTTCTAGTTCATCGGTGTTAGAAATTCCAAGCTTGGAAAAAACGTCCAAAAAGTTTGAAATTCCCAATTCCAATGAACTCCAATAGTTCTTATGACGTGCACTTTCAGTGCATGGGTGTGTGTGGGTGTGTACATAGGTTCCAATTCACCCCACACGATGCATTTGTTTTCAAAATCATATATAACGTTTCTGGCCCGCGGCTTATGAAATAATTCTTAGCCATAGGGAGATAGATGTATTGTATTTCATTTGAATGTTTGCCTTCAAATTGTCTTTTTCAGGATCGGTTTGGAATCACTCAGGTATTCTGTAACTATGCCCCCTCACCGCTTGGTTGTCGGATTTTTGCTATTGAATTTGAATTATATTAAATGGTATCTCATCATTAAACAAAATGGAAAAATGTGTGATTGGCCTATAAAGTTAAAATTAGGCCTATCACTCTACTAATTAAAGTACTATTTACTAATTACTAATTAACATCTGCTGTTAATGGAAAGATGTGATTATTGCCCAAGAGACTTAGTTCAAAGTGGAAGATATCAACATTCGTGTGTTTTGTTTACTCTTAGTACCAATGCTGGTAATGTCCGGATATATATCACAGAAACGATTTCTATTTATAATGTGTTCCGGACTTTCGGAAACTGAAAGACTTTTATCTGCGGCGGAAAGTTATGGTCACCATCAGCGCAGTCTTGGTGTTGAAGTTCATTGGTTTTAAATAATTAAAATGGGGTGGTAAGATCGCCCTTGTGGTGCCCCGTCCAAACGATCCTACTTTTCATCCATAGCCTTAATTGGGAAACAATGATTTTGTATCAAGTTTCGATGTTATTAGAAAAAGAAGATACCTTTCAAACCTCATCACAAAATACCGAAATGTTCCTAATGTGTCAAAGATGATACAAGATCAAAGTTTATATGTTTACATTCAAGATGGACTGAAAAGTGCAGGCATTTCATATTCGATTCTCTATTGAAGTCAATGATTATTTAGTTATATAGCGGTAACGTGCAATATAGAGTGATCGAAGTGGGGGAGGCGTGAAAATCAGTCTTCGTAACAAAACGATATAGCATTCTGATAGTACACATTTCAGCAACGTGAAATCAAATCGTCAACAGTGATTACTGACTAATAACAATCATTGTTGTAAATGCATGCATGATGCATTGTTGCAATATCACTACTTAGCACCACATAACTTTGTCACAATAAGTGACATAATCAAACGTGTTGTTCACTTATATTTCGTTTTTTTTCGAAAGAAACTTTTTCGCTCTAAAAATGATACATCTTTGACTGAAGCGCCAAGTTTAGTTGATCCTGAAAGTCGCTAGTTTTTAATCATTTTGCTAGTTTTCGATAAAATTGGATAGTTTGATAATTTTGTGATAATCATCATGGTCACAAAACTTATGATGACCAAACTTAATGATTCGCTGCCATCTAGATATTTGTTGCGCTTCTCAACAGTAGAACGAGGTCCTAGTGATTTATAAACTGACCAGCTGATTATTGTCCCGAATTAATTCCTTCCTCGTCGGTCTTGACTGCACGATGCACCACGGTTGTTTTATTGCCATCCTGTCTCTCCCACGGATTGTATGGAGGGGGGGAGAGGTGTGAGTCATGAGTTTATCTCTCACTCCGCTATGTGGCGCTATTTCCTATCACTTCCACGCCATTTGGTCGGACATTATCCTGCTGGATGGTGACGTCACGGGTTTCTTGGCGCGCGATCAACACACACACACACTCACACAGTTAACACGGCTCGACAATCTCGTCGCACTCAAACTTGTTCATCGCAATCGGCGGTATGATCGCGTCAACAAGAAACTTCTCCTCTCATTAGTAGGAACTTTATATCTGTGAACGGTTTCAAGCTGAATCAGTTCTGTTTATTTAAAATTTCAGAAAAATAGAACGTCGTGTAGGCCTATAGATGTTCGAAATAAAAATAACTACATTGTTTTCATAATGAAGTTCTTGTTTTCATTGATAAATGATTAACAAACGTTGTTATAGCAATGGAGTGCACTGAGAAACTAATTGTGATTGTGATTGGTAATGTCAATTGGCCTTGGGTGACATTGCTCTCTGTTTTTTGTTTTTCAACAATAAGTGTCATCACTTGAGAGAAGTCACTAGGTAGGCCTACGTTGACAGTAGCCACATGTTGTTGCATTCGGTTCTAAGTTTTCCATACGGAAAAAGTTGAATAGGAATCAATTATCAAGGTCAAAGTCGTACAAGCCTCCCGGCAAGATTCTGACAGGTTCACGTAAAATACTGTTTTTCTGTAGCCACTTTTTTCCGCTCTGGTGGTTCCACGTGAACCTGTCACAATCTTGCCGGGAGGCTTGTACGACTGTGACCTTCATATTTTATTCACACTCAACTTTTTCCGTATGGAAAACTTACCGAATGTGACAGGCGAATGGAAACCAGGTTTGTAGGATCACTGCTTGTCATTCGTTAGTTATATTTTTCATCAGGTAAAAGTCGTCGATAAAGCGGTGTAGCGCCTCAAGTTTGTTCACGTTCAAAAACAAGTACGTTCATTTAACGTTAGGGGGGGGGGGGGGAGGGGGCATTCATATACGTCTAGCACGCTCTAACAAGGTATGAAACCTGTTCAACAACTGTCATGGCGGCAATTTGCTATCAACTTTGCGGGGAGGTTTTTGATGATCGCAAGTTGCGACCGCTAGCATCTTTGCTAGACGTACATGAATGCTCCCCCAAATTTTTTAAATTATAAACTTCTTAATGACCCTCAAATCCTTCATAATGACGTAGCCTGAACATACTTAGTCCTGGACAAAGAAAGTTACCACACCGGAGTCGGAAAACGATTACCGAACCGAACCAGTAATCGGCCAACCGGGAAAATGGGTAGCCGATAGATTGAATTGCAAGACCTTAATTGGTAAAATCTATAGGGAGGTATTGATACTGAGAATTAAATTTGAATCGAGTTAAATTCCCATATTATTATAGCTCTAATGTTTACAAAATAGACGTCGATATTATATATAAGGTCTATAACACTCGTAAAGTAAAAGAAAATCCACGACGGTTATTTGCTCGTTGTTTTGCCTCGGTTACTGATGTATACTCACACTGGAATATATATATATATATATATATATATATATATATATATATATATATATATATATATATAAATATATATATTATATATATATATATATATATATATATATATATATATATATATATATATATGTATATATATATATATATATATATATATATATATATATATATATATATATATATATATATGTGTGTGTGTGTGTGTAAACGAGTATTTACGAGGTATGAAGTCGCGACTTGGCTGTGCACGTGGAATAGGGGAGACGGTCGATCGGCACCTTCATCTCTCGTGGATACAAGTATATATATATATATATATATATATATATATATATATATATATATATATATATATATATATATATATATATATCAAATATCTTCTCTTTCCGTATTTACTTCCCTCCACCCTGCATCTCTGCTCGTCCTTGCCTTTCCATCAAGGGACCTGGGGACCTCTTCTTTGTAATGTATCGCTTTGCGTTACTTTCAACAGTCTTCGATATCAAGGATCCAGCCCTCTTAATACGCTTTAATCTTATTCTACTAGAAGGTATAGACTATGCAGTAAGGCTATTCACTTGTTGTCTGGACCTGCTAGCACTTTGGATACGGCTTGTGTTACCGTACGTTAACATGCTATCGACGGGCTTTGACAGAGGTGTATACTACTAGGCAAACGCGTTATGTGTTTCCGCGTTGATGGATGATCTGGAACATATCAACTTATCTTTGGATTGGTTATTATATATATATATACACCTTGAGATCCAAACCATTACATCACTGCCATCTTATTTTCCATTAATAATTTATATGATAATAAAGAAGGCATTGTTTTAATCGTTTACAATCAAGTGGTGACACTTGTTGCATTGATTTAATAGGTATCTTAATAGCTTTGCATAATTAACACAAATAACATTATATATTTTTTTACATCGAAACGGCTGATCCGATTTGAGTGAAAGTTCGGAATAATGTGTATTATTATCAGATTGAAATTCTCTGAGAATTTGAATCCTCTCAGATGAAATATTTTTCACGAATGTTTTCCTCTGAGTTATTCTAATGAGATTTTTGAAAACTTTGGGATGAGTTTTCTCAGAAGTGGTTCAACCGATCGCGCCTCAAAACTATACAGCATCAAGTCAGATAGGGGTTCATGTGTGTGCCAAGTTTCATCATGATCTGAATTTTTGTTTGACCTGTAGAGCGCGAACAAAAAAAACAAAAAAACAGGCCCTTTTTTTCGGGTATAGTGCAATTGAGTCTTCGCTTCGCTCATCCAATTATCCACGTAAGAAGAAGTTTGTCAAGCAACCTAAAAAAAAAAAAAATATCGCAGTTATTTTTGTACAGCGGTGGTATATTTAGGGTGTCATGAGTTATCAGGTTAACGTTTACGATAAGAACCGTAACTGCATCTTTCAAGAAGAACTGGCAGCAGGAATGTGTAGTTACCAAGGTATTGGCAATTAGACGACAATAAGATAAATACGACATTGTTTCCACGTGGATACAAGTACTGGTATATATTTGACATTGAAAGTATTGGTCACGATCAGCAAAGATAAAGATTAGCACTGTCAAAAACTTGTGTTTGTCGATATTTAAGGTTTAAATTCCTCTATTACTAGAATGCGTATTTGTTCAACCTTCTTCATGTAATGTAAAAAAACAATGCTATGGATGGCAATAAAATTAGTGTAAAGTGAAAATGAGCATGACAGAAATGTGTTGTCATTAATGATCTAATCAGGGTTATTGTTAAAACGCATAAAAGAACGAGAAACAAGATTTCAATTTAAAAAAAAAACTCACTCTGTCTACTCTGATTATTTCCCTCCGATAAGACACTGCGATCAGCTGGTTGCCCCTGAGTTTTAGGCTTCCTAAGAAGAATATTTCCAAATTGAGCGTAAAAATGGCAAAACATTTGTTAATCGTACAATCCTCACGACTCACGAGTGAAACAATGAAGGTAATAATATGGAACTTTCAACGAGCCTTCACAAAGGAATGTATTTCCTTCGTAATTGATTTTAGAGATGAAGAACTATGTCAGCAGTTCTTTCCCAAGTTTGAGGTAGTGAAAATGATGAAGCTGAAATAATGATTAAAATTATTAAATGAATAGATAAGTTACTAGAAGAAGAAATAATGATACCGAGAAAAAATAGGTTCATTCTTTATCTACTACCCTTGAAAATTTGGTATATATCGTGCTGGTGGTTCGAAAGGTAATAGAGTACGATTTTGATACTGCAATTTGGCTGTATAAGCTTTCAACTTTGAATCTTATTCTATTTCACTCTCATTTTTATCATTCTTCATCACCACTTTCGATATAACCATTCAAGTTTCCAATTTATTACATCAATTTTATTGCTCATTTTTTAATTTCTGCAAAAATTCCAAATTGAGAGTAGGCCTGACCTTCATGGTCATCTATAATGAAGATGAACAGCATCCAATAATTAATGATTTTTTTCTCAATTCTAAGGAATAACAATATTTTGAAAAAAAGTGAAATGATAATTTTGTAAATGTTTCTCTATCGGGCATTCAGCAATAAAACTGTAGAAAAGCAATAAATCTGAAGAAGAATGACATATAAAAGTAACCATTGTGATGAGAGGGACTATTGAATGTTGGAGCATCCCCTATATTCTCACATCACCTCGCTCGTCTATACGCACACATTTCCAGTGTTTTCATGCCACCCTTATATTCACACATTCCGCATAATAGAGTCACCTTTAACGGGCACGTCAAGTCGTTTCACTGATACGCATATCCATCTCGGCATACATCTTCGCACAATTCCGCTCGTCTTCGGACACCTCCTGTCTATTTCAGTCCCAAGGTGAGGTTAAAGGTTGATGCAACTATACAGGCAATCATATAGTTTTAAATCGAGTTAGAAAATTCTCAAGACCGAATTAATTGTCACTTTATTGACTATGATACAACGAACTGATGACTGTAAGGTCGCGACATGATACATTAGTATGTAAATATTTGAAACGACAATGCCACTTTTACCAGCACTTCAAATAATATAAATTTAATTCAAATATGCGTTTCAAAGAGAAATGATTCTACGATGAATTCATTCATTCATTCATTCATAACATCTTCTGCCAGTAGATTTACAATATTCTTTTTACAGGTGTAAATAGTTTCATATTGAAATATTTGGCACGTCAGGTACACACAGTACCTGTTACATACAGTAGTGTTATAGAATAGTCAAAGAAATTGACGTACATACATTGGCAGAGCAAGACACAGGTATACGAACCTTTCTAGCTTGATTATTAAAGCCAATTTACAATTGTCTTATTGTTTAGTGCTTAGTACTTAAGCGTAATGGTTTCCATGTAACCATTCACTATGAGAGACTAGTTTGGGGTGTTTATGGTTTCAGAAGTAAAATTATTCTCATACATTACGACCAATTACAAGTCAATCAATAGATGCGTATACTATTACAGTCAACCGACTACTTGTAACGCGTTTCGATTTTTTGCCCATTGTGAGGGTCGAATCAATACGTTTTCTCAACTCAAGTCAGGCGTAAACACTGAAGGTATGATTTATCTACATATTAAATGTAGATAAATCATACATCATCATCCTCATAAATGAGTCACCATCAGGACTGAAGTATATACCCAACGAAAAATATAATCATACAGACTAGCGGACAGAAATGGTACCAAGACGCGGTATCACCAAGTCCAGTTATTCTTATTCAAGTTCAAGTTCAAGTTCAAGGTCATTTTATTGGTATTATAAAACAAAATTACAAAATAACATAACACAAATGTATACAAAATAATACACAACAAAATAAAGTCTTCACAGTTCCCACAAAACCACCAAAGGTGGCTTTGGCTTTGGCATTCTGATCCTTAGTGAAACCAAATAGTATTGGTAACCATGGTGACAACTGGATTCAACTTCCAGATACAGCTACTGGAACACTTTTAATCAAAAGTCTATTATATAGAAAATGGTACTGAAAATCAAAATCAAGTGTAGTATAGACGGTGATCATAGGTGAATTCCGAAATGTCTGTCGACAGAGCGATATGTAGCCTACAATGTTTGATGGAATAGGATGTTTGCTTTTGGTTTTGACCAATCCTATCAGCCAATTGAGCCAAAAAGCTTTATCAGTATTTGCTTTCAGCCATTCAGTGGATTTCAGTCCAGCCGCAACCCTCGACCTTCTTTGAATTTTGATCAAGTTACACCCAGCCACCCAGATTTTACTTGAATCAAATAGTCATGTTGAATAGCCATCAGATTACAGACTGTAACCACATTGACTTTGTGGCCAGCAGTAGTATACAGTATATAAGACTTCATGAAGTTCTTGTCCAACAACAACAAGACAGTAATAATTAGGTTGTAACTCGATTGATTAGACCTCAGTTTTTATGTCACAAAAATCGTATATGTTCAATTATTTTCGCCTCGTTCATCCTGTGTTTCTGCATTCGTGAAGACAACTGATTCTTAGGGTGATTTTATTTAGGAATAGAAACAAATACTCATCAATTCTAATTCTGGTTCAAAATATTCCTCGATGAATTTGAAATTGTATCAAATTCAATGATTATTGTGTTGAGTATATCAAATGGTTTTAAAATTGAGGAATTTTTGGAAAGTTGAGTGATGTACGAAACAAGGTTAAATTTTCGGCTATACCAACGTATAATGAAGTGTTATTAGTCAATTGGTATGAACTTGGTAGCAAATTATTCCAAGACTATTAAAACTGATTGAATTCAAATTTATTATCATTACATCGTGAGTTTTTTTTCGTTTTCACAAATAATATGATATAGTAACGTTCTTTTGATGTTATCGTCGAGACAATCAAGTAATCCACGAGTCTACCTATAGCAGAGAGTGAAACTGCACACTAGAAACAAGCCCTATACCGGTACCTATAGCACGTGAAGAGGAAGTCTTTGGAAGTCTGCACATGCTATGGCGTTCGTCGAGTTCCAAGCTATTATCGTACTGCGTTACGGAAATAATGGAACTTTCATTCAAATGTAATACTCCGTAAAGTTTATACATGCGAGCACTTTGTGCGTCTCTACGCCGTTGCATTAGGTGATCAACACAGATCAAGCTCACGCTCGGATCATGCTGCTTTTTTCTACTATTCGCCAATTTTTAAGGCTATTCATCCATCTAAAGATGAAGAAAACTACATTAAACATTGAAAGACATTGATATTAAACGGATAGAAAAATAATTCAAAATATTTTGTCCCTTTTATCCGTGTACCGGCAAAATAATTGAAAATGCCCGTGGAATGCGGGAATTTTACAGCAATAATTGTGAGGACTTGAAACTTGCCAAAGTTGATGTAAAACTAATGAGCATGCAATCAGGAAAGTTGTAAATTTATCAAGTCTTGCCGGTTGATCATTATTAACGTTTTAGTTTTCAAGAAATTTTTACAAAATTTCGTGCAATTCTGAATAAATCTGTATCAAAAGAACGACAATACTTATAAAAATTATAATTATATGATGACATGATCATTAATGTGAACATTACCTTTGGCAAATTTCGAACTTTACAATCTATTTTGTGGAATTCCTGAAAGCCACGAGCTTTTTACATTATCTTGCCAGTACACAGGGAAAAACGGTACAAAATATTTTGAATTATTTTATTACCAGTTCAATATCGATTCACTTCAACGCGATTGGTTAACTCTAAATACAGTTATTTGTCGGAGGTAGAATTTCTCATTTTCAAATAGATAGTCTTAAGGGCAATAAAGAATGTCTATCTTCAAGAGACAAAATGAATACCTGCAACAGAGACATTTGAAATAAAATGCATCGTTGAAATTGAACATTGTTGTCTTTCTCTTGAGTGAGTGATATCACTTGTGAAGAGAAGCCATTCCGCTGGAAGTCACAGCAAATAACTGTGTGTTGGAGAATCATAAACTCTGATTGATCATAATATGTATGGTGACCATGGTAGCAAACAGAAAATTAGCCAACATTAGGTATCAACTAAACGAAGCTTTTTAGTTAGCTAACAGAATGCGTATTTGAGCACTACAACTGCTAATAGATCACGTGAGGCCTAATGAAAGTTCAGCATTTAGCAGTGATTTAGCATTTCGTGACGTTAAGAAGACGCGTCAACAATGATCAGTAAATAAACTAGTATTCAAATCTTTCTCAAATAATTGTTGTTGATCATGTATTTGATAATGTGATGAGCTGTATGTCCTCTTACCATAGTGGGCTTGCTATAAAAGGTAATGGGAAAATCAAATATAACACTTGAAGTTGTTATTTGAGCACAACATATTTTGGGGGGACATTTTTGTCACTTATTTCATTAATGTAAGCCATCACTTTATAGCAACAATTTTAAAAAAAATGTATTGCTGCTCAACAACCCTGCACAACCCATACTCTTTCATCCAAGGTTTTCCAGTTTTTCTTATCATTATAACAACAACAATAATATTATCATTAATACCGGTAATAATGGTGATACCTTTTTCACACATTTAGATTCCAGTGAACATATATTACATCTTCAATTCCCACAAAGCCAACAATGAAATTCAGGGTTGTATTTGCGATAAATCAATATGAAAGGTAATATATCAGTAAATTGTGTATCTTACAGTGTACAAAATAGTGATTTTTGTAGTATAAAATTGGTAATATTTTGCTAGCTGCAAATTTGATATTTGCAAATATTAAAAACTGGAAAACTGCGTGTGATAATGAGAATAATTTAAATGTAGATACCACACATTCTGATTCTTACAAAATTACCAAATATAGAAATATAACTCATCCTTTTGGTACGAAAGTGTGAATATTTATATCTTGACTATCCAGACTGATTTTGATTAATAATATTAGAGCGTATCTAAATAATAATAATGAGAGATGAACAGAGAAAATACTAGAGTGGTGGATACACCTGCAAGTCTTTGCAAGTGAGAAATGAAAGTCGGCGCCAATACCGTCGCTGATTGGTGCACGGTGAACCACGTGGTCGACTCGAAAGACTCTCTGAAAGTCTTTCAGAAGTCGAGCATTGCTCCACACGTGAGAGCGACAAGTGCAAGCCAAACCGAAGAACGTGATTGGTCCATTTATTTGACGTTGATTATAATACTTTCAACATTTAACTGCTATTATGTGTCTCCTTTCTTTCTGTTTATAGGTTATGTTTCAATTTGAGAAGACGTAGTACGGGGTATGATTCCTATAGGCCTAAATCATATAACTTGAATATTTCCTCGTCAGTCCACGGGCGTTCCATTTGATTTTTAACCACGTAAAAATACATATGGAGTATTTAAAGATCGTGAGTTTTGGATAGTTTGTTTGCATTGACAAGAAGTAAATCATATCGGCAGGATCGATGTCAATTTTCTGTCAACCTGACTTGTAGTTCCCATTGTCTGTCGTAAACAGCGAGTCAGTTAGTTTGCAGTGAGCCATTTGTACCGATAGGTGACGCTAAAACGAGAAGCGACAGACTTACTTTTCACTCGCGCTTTTACTTGCAAAGATTTGCAAGTGTATCCACCACTTGAAATATTGGTGATAATGATGAAACCAATACTATAAAATATGTAATAGGCCTACAGAAACATCACCAGCTGAAGTTTTAATTATTTTAGTATACTTCACCAGTTGTATTATTTATACGAACATTCATAAACAGAATAGCTAAGGGTTCAACATCCAATATGCGAAGACATCAATATAGCGGAGACTCAATTTCACCATACCCGAAAAAAAAGTACTTTTTTTTTGTTCGCGCTCCACAGGTCAAACGAAAATTCAAA
>CAXFZR010000462.1:25000-30000 GCA_964007535.1 Brachyptera risi
TCCATCTGAATGTATATCACCTCTTTCTTCCCGAATCCTGTGACTAAGGTCCATAGGGAATAAATGAAATGTAACGTGAGACTATTTAATAGAGTTGTTTGGAATACTGAAAGTGTGAATCAGTTCTCTAATGCATAAGCTCTTTGAAAATGATACTCTTCGGAAGTGAATCGAATCTATGGCGCTATCAGATTTCGAGTCCATCTCAACTCACTTCACAAACAATGACCGAACAAACAAAAGCAAACTAACACAAACAGCACAAACAATCAGACATACGCTTTTCTATTCAATTTTTTTTTCATCACACACAAACAAAAAAGTTGCCATCCCTTTGAATAAGAGCTGACAATGTAAATTAATGGTAATGTAATTTCCACCCTCCGTCCCATGCACCGTCAACTGTATGTACGGGGATCTGCGGTTGAACGCAACAGGCAGATGGTATTGGCATTTCAACAAGGCTGTGTGTATTCCAAGCACAGCCGCCTAATTACAACCCTGGCAACTCGAGGAGGCGGTGATTGCATGCCTATATAGGAAAAGCAACCGACTGAATATCGATTTGGATCCCTTCATGGCCTCTTTTTTATGTCCGTTGTTGAAGACGCGTTTAGTAGTTTGACACGTTTACATCTCGTCAGTAATAAGAGAGTTACCGACTGTCTGTCTGCAAGTCGCAGCAGTACTGTGCCATTAGGAATAGGAGGAAGGACAAAAAAAGAAGCTAATAATAAATAAGTTGATGAAAGGAGGAAGGATATGCGGGTAGGGAGGAAGTATGGAATGAAGGAATGAAGAAAGGAAGGAAATGAAAAAATAAAAACCAGGAACAAGAAAAAGTAGGACATGGAATAGAGACTGTAGAAATGGAGACAGGGATCAAGGAAGGATTGAAGAAAAATGCAGGAAGGAAGAAGAGAATCGTGAAAAAAATCCAAATTGATAAGTGAAGTGAATACATCAAAATCATTTGAGTCATGCTCACATATGGGCATAATGAATCTTGTGATAAAATTGAAAATGATGATGTGAATTCTATATTTCTGCCTTTTTATTTTGTGAAAAAAAATCATTGTCAAATGCTCATTATGAGAGAAAGAAATCACTTATACCTTCCATTCAATTGGTCAATCATGAGGAGCATTCATTTTTATTCAATCATTGATAAACCCGGATTGATATGACCACTCCGTCATATAAACAAAGGGTAAAGAATGAATTCCTTGACAATTAGAAGTATTGAATTGGAATTTAGAAATATAATGTCATATAATTTCATAAAAACACGGCAATGGAATCATATTATATATAGACAATTATATATGTTATATACACATATTATGTATTCCAACTCTCAAATGATAATGCTATCACCACGAAATATTCGGCGAACATTATTCAGTATAACTCATTTAACGAGAATATGTCTTGTTAATTGACTTCAATTGACCGCTTCAATTACACAGCAAAGTAGGCATGTCAACCACAGCGAGTTATCGATCGGGTATCGCACCGCTTGGAACAGGTGTTAAGTGTATATTTAATAGAAGAACAGAGAGTTTTTATCGCTGTCAGGTTATCCAACATTGTAACCGAGAATGACAAGATGTTTCTTGCTGCTCATTGATAGCTCAAAGCTGGAATGTGTTGAAGAATAAAAAAAGAAAATATAACAAAAACCGAAAAGAAAAGAACGAAAAAAGACTCTTGAAAATTTTGGGACTGAAAACTTCGAGTTGATGTATTTTTAGATGAGCGTAGCGAAGATTCCATTTCACATGCCGAAAAAAATGGGCTTCGTTTTCATGTTTTTTTTTTAAATTTTGTGCGCGGCATACAGGTCAGGAAAAAAATACTTATCATCTTGAAACTTTTTCTACATATTTCTGTCAAACCAGAATAGGCTGGGATCGTTTTTCAGAAAAATCAGTTGGAATAGGTTTTTCCGGAAAAAATCGGAAAGTTTGAGAAATCCTCATAAGAAAAACACGGATAGAAAATACTTGAAAAACAAGAATCTTTCAAAAGCTCTCAAATTTTCACCGAATATGAACAATACTATTATACACCTTTTCAGATATTTTTGCATTAATCGGATGAGAATTAACAAAGAAAACGCAATAAAAGTGTACATTTTATTGAATATTTGGATCAATTGGTTTTGCTAAGTGTATATGCGACAGGTTGCAGAACTAGAAATACTAGAAAAACGCGGGATTCACGTTGTGAGATGAGCTTAAAAGTATAGAAATGTACAGTGAAAAATAATTTGTCAGCTCAGTCTACATCTACAGACATTGGATCACTTCAAACGCTTAAAAACCCTACCGGAATCAATTATGTTTCATTCATAACTGATTTCAATCTTTTTAATCTAACTGATGACACTTGTTGCTATAGATTTGATTGGTTTCCATTGAAGTGAAAACACGTTTTGAATGCATTTTCTTTGTTATTTCTTATCCGATTGTTGCAAAAATCTCTGAAAAGGTGTATAATAGTATTCTTCATATTCGGTGAAAATTTGAGAGCTTTTGAAGAATTATTGTTTTCAAGTATTTTTCCTCTGCGTTATTCTTACGAGGATTTTTCAAAACTCCCGATCTTTTTCCGGAAAAACAATCCCAACCTATTCTGGTATGATATAAATATGTAGAAAAAGTTTCAAGTCCATAGGTATTTTTGCTTGACCTGTTTGCCGCGTACAAAATTACAAAAAACAAACATAAAAACGAAGCCCATTTTTTTTCGGTATGTAAAATGAAATCTTCGCTACGCTCATCTAATCAACAAGTAACAGGTAAGGTTTTTGAACGTTTGAAGTAATCCAAGGTCCGTAAATGTGGATTGATCTGACAGAATATTTTTCATTCTAGATTTCCATACTTCTGAGCTCATCTCACATCGAAAATCCCGCGTTTTCCTAGTTTTATAACACTAAAGATCAAATACCGAAGTTATTCCCAGGAAAATGTATTAATATTTTGAAAAATAAATAGAAAGTGTGAGGCATGCCCTATGATGAAAAGAGTCTGCAATTTTTCATCATCCACCCACTTATAGTGATGAAAATCATTGGCTGTATATTGTCAAGTTTTGATGTATATGTATAGGTCAACAAATTATCATTTTTTCAGAATTTGTTCAACAAATGGAACAAATGGTTTCTTATAGGTCTAGCTATAGATCGAGCTCTTACGTTTCGTCGCCTCCGTCTGAGCATCCGAGCGGCCGTGTTTTTGTTAATAAACTTCCCTTTTCGATATTGGCCAGACTGGTCCAGAGAGACATATCGTGTAATAATCAACTTTCCTTCCCTTTTATTCCTGCTGAATATCTAGTTTCTTTTAACAGAGTGCATGCGTTCAAACGAAACTTTAGAAATATGGAAATTTTATATGAAAAAACGAAAGTTTCAAGAGTTTCGGATAATATGAAAAATTTGCGAAAAACTTACTTCTAGCAAGTTTGTTTTTTTGTCCGTTGGGAATTTGAGATGAAAATCGAAGTCTCGTCTTGTAGCTGACTTGATGCGATGTCATTGTACTTTTGGTTCCAAGAAACAAACAAACAGACAACAAACACACAATAACGTATATATAAATATTCTGTGATTCTGATGCCAGTTGTTATATGCGAAACTGTAGAGGTTTTGCTAGAAAAGCTATTCCTAACTTACTTACAACCAGATTACATTGCGACATCGGGAGCGGATATAAAACTAGATTATAGTTTCTTATTTTATAGAAATACCTCAGTCTTATGTTCACCTCTGAGTGAACGCATTCAAGAGTTAATATTCAACTTCTCATAGATAAACACGTCTGAAATGCTATAATATTTCTCAAGTATAACGTAACATTATTGCAATTCACTTCCGTGTCTGAATTTGTGTATTCTCCAAAAGTCTTGACAATGGAAGAAAAATACCAACACCAAGCTAACTGTGTATAAAATCTTGCTTATATAGAATCTAAGTTTCCAAGAATTCAATAATTATTACATAATTATATTTAAATAATAATTATCAATTATTACTTCTTATTGTGAATTTGTGATGGAGTTATTGAATATACTATATGTTTCAAGTAGGAGAAATGAGGATTATATAGACCCACAACCCGTACCATATATACGTATAGGAAGTGCAACTGAAATAAAGAGCAGCTATATGAAAATGTATTACTATTTTTTTTAAACAAATGAAAAAAATTCAAAATTGATTGAACATATTGTTCCAACAATCCACCAAACTTTTGCTCATATTGAACCCTGTACACAAGCATTTCAAAATCTTTCACCAAGAGAAAAGACGCCGCTTGAAGTTGGTTACTGAAATTCAACCAAAACGTCGTGAGGTGATAAGGTTCAAAGTTCTCAAGTTCAATCCCAAAAGAGGCAAGCATACTCTCAAAGACAAAATATCACATGCCAGCTGCCTTGATATTCACATCATTATATATATATATATATATATATATATATTTATATATATATATATATATATATATATATATATATATATATATATATATATATATATATATTAGTTGATAATTCTTATGGATAATTTCAGTCGTTTTTAAATAAAGAAACAATTCAACACAATACATATAATATGTATATTAATTATTTTATATTGAACAGCTGACGTTTCAACCAGTCTATGCTGGCCTTTTTCAGAGCAGTGATTTCGAAGGAAAGAAAATAATACAAACGTAACAAAACTTTTTACATCTAGAAAGCTTGATGGAATTAGTAATTATAAAGTATGAAGGTGGCTCTGACTATATAACTAATAAAGGTGGCTTTGACTGTATACAAGGTTCATAAAGTTGAAAAACTTATCAAAAATCATTGAATTAAAAGAATGTTTTGAAAAAATTAGAAAAAATGAAAAAAAACTACGTTACAAAATAAGATTGAAAAACTTATCAAAAATCATTGAATCAATAGAATATGTTGTGAAACATTTTGGAAAAAATGGGAAAAAACTA
>CAXFZR010000463.1:0-30000 GCA_964007535.1 Brachyptera risi
CTGTGAATCTGTCAAGATGCAGTTGAGGGGGTCATGGGTTCGTAGCCCGGTCGCAATAAACCTCAACGCGCATCAACAACCGACAGTTGAATGCGTTCCATCATCCAATATTGAGTCGAATGAGAAAAAACATAATCATTGGTTCTATATTTCACAACGCGGGTGACAGTCCCCTGTGTCCACATCTGTGACAGTGTGACAGTGGAAATGTCATATTAATCGACTATGAAAACAACGATGAGGATTGTTGAAACTTTAAGCTCGGTTTCACGAAGAGTCCTTCTTTGGGATGTCTCAAATTAGAACCATTTCACCAAGTTGGGATCAATATTAGTTCTCCTGACTCAGTAAAATGATCCTAAATCACAAATTACGACTTTGCGAAGATGGGACTCTTCGCGAATCCAGACCCTGGAGGCTCATTCTGTAACTGGATCTCGATCATATGGAAATGAAAGCGACCGCTTTGGAAGCGATTCGGCTATATTCGTATTATGAATGATATTTTCTTCCGGCCCATAGCCATCGAATTCGTTTCGGTCGTCATGGAAATCGACGGATATATAGAGAAATCGGATATATAGACGGATATGTACATATAATGAAGCGAAATAGAAACGGATTCGATTGCATGGAAATCGACTAATATTTTCATAATAAGCCTCCTGGGTTCTTGGACGAATACCAAGCAATCTTGATTCACTCGTCCTAACGGGTTCAACGACGCACTGAATTATAATGATCAGGATTAATTGGCGTCGATGAATGATGAATGAGACGATGAGAAAAAATTTTTGGGAAAGATTCAAGTTATCAGGATTCCAGAACAGTGGGTAGAGAATCGGTTGTGCTCCGCTTCTATGAGGAATAATTCAGTACCAAGAAGGGATTCGAACTCGGTCCCCTAGAGACAGTTCAGCGCTCCGAAGAACTGAAGCGCTCTGCTATCTAGTGAATATGATATTGACTTCTTAATACATATACTCCGATAACCAACCTTATTCTACGGCTTCCTAGTTCCGAACCCCGGTCTACGGTCACAATCAATTGGAGACTTGGATGATAGCTTTTGCAGCCATCAACTCATTTATTTCTGAATGATGGTTTGAAAAGTTTCCTGAATCACCGGGGTTCGATACTTCCTAACAGGTTCATTCTACTGACGTGTTTCGCGATTCTCAGCTCCTAATCGTAGCCGCCACCCTCGGTGGCTCAGTGGGATGAAGCACCGCTTCAGAAATTGAAGAAGTAACTGTTGGTAGTGGGTTCCGGTCTTGTTTAAGGCATGCGTTTTGTGAATGTCCTTTCACTCATCATCACTTCATAGTTTCATATTCACCTGCTAATTCGTACCCCCGTGAGACCCAGCTGTTGGTGGGCTCGACGTTAATCAAACAATAATCAATCAATCTCAAACGTAATCCTGCATAGGTTCTAGCATGGAGCCACAAACCTGAGGAGTGTACACCTTGAATAAAGTCGACTCGGGTATATGACATGGGTTTTGGTGTCCGACATTACCCGAACCACATTCCATTGCAAAGAACCCCGAAGCCCATGTCACACGACCCAGTCGACTTTAACCCGGAATACGCCCTTCTGCGCCCCCCAACTGCCTCCTCCAATGAGAAGGTCGTCTCCAAGCTACCACTGGTGTTTCTTGCATGCTTGTCATAGCAACTGTCGAGGTTTCAAGAAAAGAAGGCATTAGTTTTGTAGCCGTGGACTTGTCTATTTCAGGACCAAAATATGTTCAAGAATATCAAACATCACAAGAAAAGAAGAAGAGAAGAGAGGAAATTATGAGAAAAAAAGAACAACAAACACATTTTTTATTCATCCTGACTTGGTTTTTCGTGGTTTTCCACAGTCCTCAAAGCGAATGCTTGGATGAAGTACTAATTGGCCACGACCTTCAATTAGTGGAGTGATAGGCCTAATTATAACAGTTTAGGCCTATCACTTTTTTTCTTTTTATCATGATAAACTTTACATCTGCTGCATGTTAATGGAAAGAATTTCTTTGCCCGAAAGACTTAGTTTTGAAGTGGAAGATATCAACATTCGTGAGTTTTGTTTACTCTTGATACCAATGCTGGTAATGCCCGGAAATGATGCACAGAAACGGTTCCTACTTATAATGTGTTCCAGACTTTCAGAAACTGAAATACTTTTATCTGCGGCGGAAAGTTATTGTCACCGACAGCGCAGTCCTGATGTTGAAGTTTATTTGGTTCTGAATAATCAAAATGGGGTGGTAAGATCGCCCTTGTGGTGCCCCGTCTAAACGATCCTACCTTTCATCCATAGCCTTAATTGGGGAACAATGATTTTGTATCAAGTTTCGATGTTATTGAAAAAAAAAAATCTTCAAGCTGCCACATCCATGTATGAAAAAAGATGTTTCAATCATAACGAAAAATTAGGTCACCCATAATCAACCAATAGTTGAATATTTTTAAAAACAAATTATCTTGAAAATGAAATCTATCTTTCCGAGCGTGTAGAACGAAACGCGTGTTCTTCCGCCAGTGACTTGATAGCATGTAATCCCATGAGAGCACGTTTGTCAACTGTTCTAGTGAACCACGTGACTCGTTCATGATATTTGCAGCGAAACGAGTGCATTATTTGCAATGACGGAATCTGTGATACAGCATGCGTCTACTTGACAGCGAGATAATGAGTACTATGATAATATGATTCGAGTATAAAAGTTGAGTGCCAAGAATTGGTTCAGGTTATGTCGCTATTGTTGTCACTTAGAACCAAGTTCTGTTCCAATTGCTTCACGATGTTGTGTAGTAAGGTATTGGCGGGAATTGTGGTCATTACTCTCGTTATACTGGGTCTTACTGGCGCCCAGAAGTTGAGTAAGTTGACACAAATATTTTGTCGAGAAATATTAAATGTAATCAATGTAATAAATGTAAATCAATATAATTAGCGTATTTATTGTTGAATAACGAATTGACTAGTTTTTCATGTGGTTCACCAATGAGTGTTGCAACAATGAAAGATCTTTTTATGTCTATTCACTTGTGAGAATAATATTCATATTCATTGAATAAAGTTCATTCCGATTTGATATTTTAATGGTTCATCATAACGACCCCATAATTTGCATATCAAACCCACGCATTGAATGAATATAATTTCGATTTACGGAACAATTATTCGAAATTTGAAGTCAGCGTTGAAACAAAATAACGAAAAACAACGTTATTGGGTTCTCATTTTGGGAAGAACTGATTTGTGGCTCACTTTTTTGGGGAAAAACCACGAGGAACTGATGGTCAAATATCAATGACAATTGAATGTGCTGTGTATTAAATATATCTTCTTTTGCAGGTCCTCAACAAAGTCTTGATGAAGCTGCGGTAAGTTTTCAAATTACTCATAATCCAGGAAACATTGATTATTTTTTCGGAGAAATTATATATGATAATACATAATATAGAGATGATTATTGTCTACTGAACGACCCCACTAACGGCTGGATTGATATATAATTATATATGAATATATATATATATATATATATATATAATATATATATATATATATATATATATATATATATATATATATTATATAAATTATATATAATGATTGAAAATTATTATATGTAGAAATATATATATATTATATATATATATATATATATATATATATATATATATATATATATATATATATATATATATATATATATATGAATATATATATTCATATATATATATATAAATATATATATATATATATATATATATATATATATATATATATATATATATATATTATATATATATAATATATATATATAAATATATATATATATATATATATATATATATATATATACATATATATGACTGAATATATATTTGGATCCATATATGTATATATATATATATATATATATATATATATATATATATATATATATATATATATATATATATATATATATATATATATATATACATATATATATATATGGATATATACAAATATATATATGTATATGTATATATATATATATATATATATATATATATATATATATATATAATATATATATAGATATAGATATATAAATATATATAATATATATATATATATATATATATATATATATATATATATATATGTATTTATATATATATTTATTTATATATATAGGTTCATATATATACATGTATATATATATATATATATATATATATATATATATATATATATATATATATATATATATATATATATATATATATATATATATATATATATATATATATATTCGAATATATATATATATATATATATATATTCGAATATATATATATATATATATATATATATATATGTATATATGTATATGTATATCTCTATATATACATATATATATATATATATATATATATATATATATATATATATATATATATATATATATATACATATATATATATATATATATATATATATATTATAATATATATATATATATATGGATATTATGAATATATCAATATATTCATATGTATATGGATATATATATATATATATATATATATATATATATATATATATATATTTATATATATATATGAATAATAAATACTCCAGGGTGAAACCTTTGACAGTCAAAACGTTAGGTTTCTTAAATAAATAAATGCATTCAAAATATATACGGTTTCTCACTGAAGTATTTATCATTTTCATACATTATGACCGTCGAATCAACATTTCGTTCTCATATATATATATATATATATATATATATATATATATATATATATATATATATATATATATATATATATATATATATATATATATATATATATATATATATATATATATATATATATATATATATATATATATATATATATATATATATATATATATATATATGTGCTTACGTAGGTTCTCGTGGCCGATGGTAGTTGGTAGTAATATTTCTGCGGTAATGCCACTATGTTGAAACTCTTCGTGTCGACGTTTCGGCAGAATTTGCTCCGCCATCTTCAGGACTCGGTCGGTGGTCAGCACTCGAGTGCTGACCACCGACCGAGTCCTGAAGATGGCGGAGCAAATTCTGCCGAAACGTGCTGACCACCGACCGAGTCCTGAAGATGGCGGAGCAAATTCTGCCGAAACGTCGACACGAAGAGTTTCAACATAGTGGCATTACCGCAGAAATATTACTACCATATATATATATATATATATATATATATATATATATATATATATATATATATATATATATATATATATATATATATATATATATACATATATATAATCATATATGTTATTTTCATTGCGTTACGTTTTATGAATTGAATTCCGCAAGAAACACCAAATTGTTCAAGGTGATTCTAATCATTCCATTTGTCTCATTCAGCACTTTGTAATCTCACTTCTCATATATCAGTGTGATCAACCCCTATGATGATATTGCCTGATGGAGTTATTCCAGAATATCATTTTTTGATCCCCGGTACCTGAATATCTGAAACTAATGAAGATAACCACCTAAAAGTCACACCACATATAATGTTAGAAGTAGGCCAAACTTGCATACAGATTTCTCAGATCCTTTGTGGAATCATCGGGAGAAAAAAATGTTGTATGCACAGAAATATTTTTTTCAACATACTAAAAAAAATGAAAAGGCGAACAATTTTTCAGTCAATGAATCTCTAGTGTATATTGATTTGGGTCCAATGTAACCACTGTGGAAATATCGTGCTTGTCACTGCCACAGCTCGTGAGAAATATCGATACTCTAATGGCAAAACCTCGTAGGCTACTCGCAAATTCAACAAGAACAAAATTCTCGTATCAAAAATTCAGGAAAACCTCGTACTTGAACGACCTATGCAAATGTGTTATTCCGCTGCCTTGTTATCTCACTGCACTGTCCAAAAGTATAATTTTCACTTTGTTTTTCTTTTTCTCCTGAACATTTCACTATTTGCGAATAAAGCGCACATCCACCATTGCCAGTATCGGGCCTTCAATGTTATCTCCAGTGTGTGTTTTGTCACTGAGAATAAAGGAATGTTGATATTCAACGGAATGTCAACGACGTGGCCATTGCGTTGAGTTTGGCACTAAGGCTGAGACAATCGTCAGTTGACAGCGCACTCGGTCGCACACGCGACCGGAGTTCGATTATCACTGGTCGCCAACCGTGGCTGAGACTTTTTCTCCATCCATTTATTAGACGAGCCTTAGCGAGGATCCAATTTGACATACTGAAAAAAATTGGTGTTCGTTTTTATGTTTTTTTTTAAATGTTTTTTTATGTTTTCTTGTCGGTTCTCCACAGGTCAAACGGCTACAGCTATCAACTCCAAACTTTTGTCTGTCATGGTTCCTTATCTAACTTAGATCTGTATAGTTTTGTGGCAATATCGGATGTTAACTTTTCTTTATGAATTTTAGAAATTTCAAAAATACCCATTAGAATAACACGGCGAAAAAAAAGGATATTTTTATTTTCAAAAGAAACGAAATTCTGTGTGGAGTTGGGTTACATTCGGATACACATTCTTGGAAACTTTCAGCTTGATTGGGTGAGCCATTTTGAATGAAAACCATAAAATGTGCTGAATTGGTACCACTCGAAACAGTTTTTACCTTTTTCTGAATTAAATGTCACCCAATTGGCGAATGTAGGAGAAAATTTGGCCATAGAAGTCGACATACTATTACTATCCGCTCGTCTAACAACGCTTATATGGCGTTTTCCTAGTATCTGTCAAAATACCTTCAAAACTGAAACCTAGTTTGTGTTGAATTGAAAAAATTGTTTTTACTCTGGGCTCGGCTTCGAATATTCGTGAGAGTCATGAAAAGATGAAGTTCCGTTCGGAAAAGATCTCATGTGACAACCTCCAACTGATTTGTGCTGAACGTTCCTCAGTAGAAGCCAGGGCCGCCTCGAAAAGCCGTATCACTCATAGCACATGATGCGTTATTCTACTGCTACAATCAGTTATACACATTCGGTTGGAAATGAAAGAAAATCCAGTGTTTTTCTATTCATGTTGTGAGAAGAGAAATGATGGGTGGAATACGGTCCAAGAGAGAACATATCGGCATCGTGCCACATTTATGCAATTGAAAAACATGGCACCTCCACCAACCGCTGGAGAAGTGGTTGGGTGAAACCGCGTGACGTGATTTAAGTGATGTCAACCTCGATCTTAGTTGTATTATAGTTATCGAACCAATGGGTGAGCAACAGCGTTCCAGAGCTATACGCAGCCAGCTACTTACTGGGAACATTGAAATGTGCTGTTATTACACTGTATATGGTTTCTTCAATATTATACTGGAAATATGTGTCCCACATTCGAATCCAATCATAAACTTCTCGATTGTTTGATGTATGAGACCAGGAAAGCAAGAATAGATGTCCACGTAATCTCTTAACGTGGAGCATTTCTTCATTCATGATGTAGAATCATTTGTGGAACATATCTCGCATACGTCGAGAAAAACAGTAGCCTACACTGCTCAATGACGTCGAGGATGAATCTCTGCTCAATGACGTCGAGGATGAATCTCTGCACAATGACGTCGAGGATGAATCTCTGCTCAATGACGTCGAGGATGAATCTCTGCTCAATGACGTCGAGGATGAATCTCTGCTCAATGACGTCGAGGATGAATCTCTGCTCAATGACGTCGAAGATGAATCTCTGCTCAATGACGTCGAGGATGAATCTCTGGTCAATGACGTCGAGGATGAATCTCTGCTCAATGACGTCGAGGATGAATCTCTGCTCAATGACGTCGAGGATGAATCTCTGCTCAATGACGTCGAAGATGAATCTCTGCTCAATGACGTCGAGGATGAATCTCTGGTCAATGACGTCGAGGATGAATCTCTGCTCAATGACGTCGAGGATGAATCTCTGCTCAATGACGTCGAGGATGAATCTCTGCTCAATGACGTCGGGGATGAATCTCTGCTCAATGACGTCGAGGATGAATCTCTGGTCAATGACGTGGAGGATGAATCTCTGCTCAATGACGTCGAGGATGAATCTCTGGTCAATGACGTCGAGGATGAATCTCTGCTCAATGACGTCGAGGATGAATCTCTGCTCAATGACGTCGAGGATGAATCTCTGCTCAATGACGTCGAGGATGAATCTCTGCTCAATGACGTCGAGGATGAATCTCTGCTCAATGACGTCGAGGATGAATCTCTGCTCAATGACGTCGGGGATGAATCTCTGTTCAATGACGTCGAGGATGAATCTTTGCTCAATGACGTCGGGGATGAATCTCTGGTCAAATGCCGTCGAGGATGAATCTCTGCTCAATGACGTCGAGGATGAATCTCTGGTCAATGACTTCGGGGATGAATCTCTGCTCAATGACGTCGAGGATGAATCTCTGCTCAATGACATCGGGGATGAATCTCTGCTCAATGACGTCGAGGATGAATCTCTGGTCAATGACGTCGAGGATGAATCTCTGCTCAATGACGTCGGGGATGAATCTCTGCTCAATGACGTCGAGGATGAATCTCTGCTTAATGACGTCGAGGATGAATCTCTGCTCAATGACGTCGAGGATGAATCTCTGGTCAAATGCCGTCGAGGATGAATCTCTGGTCAATGACGTCGAGGATGAATCTCTGGTCAATGACGTCGAGGATGAATCCCTGCTCAATGACGTCGAAGATGAATCTCTGGTCAAATGCCGTCGGGGATGAATCTCTGGTCAATGACGTCGAGGATGAATCTCTGGTCAATGACGTCGAGGATGAATCTCTGCTCAATGACGTCAAGGATGAATCTCTGGTCAATGACGTCGAGGATGAATATCTGCTCAATGACGTCGAAGATGAATCTCTGGTCAAATGCCGTCGGGGATGAATCTCTGGTCAATGACGTCAAGGATGAATCTCTGCTCAATGACGTCGAGGATGAATCTCTGCTCAATGACGTCGGGGATGAATCTCTGGTCAATGACGTCGAGGATGAATCTTTGCTCAATGACGTCGGGGATGAATCTCTGGTCAAATGCCGTCGAGGATGAATCTCTGCTCAATGACGTCGAGGATGAATCTCTGGTCAATGACTTCGGGGATGAATCTCTGCTCAATGACGTCGAGGATGAATCTCTGCTCAATGACATCGGGGATGAATCTCTGCTCAATGACGTCGAGGATGAATCTCTGCTCAATGACGTCGAGGATGAATCTCTGCTCAATGACATCGGGGATGAATCTCTGCTCAATGACGTCGAGGATGAATCTCTGGTCAATGACGTCGAGGATGAATCTCTGCTCAATGACGTCGGGGATGAATCTCTGCTCAATGACGTCGAGGATGAATCTCTGCTTAATGACGTCGAGGATGAATCTCTGCTCAATGACGTCGAGGATGAATCTCTGGTCAAATGCCGTCGAGGATGAATCTCTGGTCAATGACGTCGAGGATGAATCTCTGGTCAATGACGTCGAGGATGAATCCCTGCTCAATGACGTCGAAGATGAATCTCTGGTCAACTGCCGTCGGGGATGAATCTCTGGTCAATGACGTCGAGGATGAATCTCTGGTCAATGACGTCGAGGATGAATCTCTGCTCAATGACGTCAAGGATGAATCTCTGGTCAATGACGTCGAGGATGAATATCTGCTCAATGACGTCGAAGATGAATCTCTGGTCAAATGCCGTCGGGGATGAATCTCTGGTCAATGACGTCAAGGATGAATCTCTGCTCAATGACGTCGAGGATGAATCTCTGCTCAATGACGTCGAGGATGAATCTCTGGTCAAATGCCGTCGGGGATGAATCTCTGGTCAATGAGGTCGAGGATGAATCTCTGCTCAATGACGTCGAGGATGAATCTCTGCTCAATGTCGTCGAGGATGAATCTCTGGTCAAATGCCGTCGGGGATGAATCTCTGGTCAATGACGTCGAAGATGAATCTCTGGTCAAATGCCGTCGGGGATGAATCTCTGCTCAATGACGTCGAGGATGAATCTCTGGTCAAATGACGTCGAGGATGAATCTCTGGTCAATGTCGTCGAGGATGAATCTCTGCTCAATGACGTCGAAGATGAATCTCTGGTCAAATGCCGTCGGGGATGAATCTCTGCTCAATGACGTCGAGGATGAATCTCTGCTCAATGACGTCGAAGATGAATCTCTGGTCAAATGCCGTCGGGGATGAATCTCTGGTCAATGACGTCGGGGATGAATCTGGTCAATGACGTCGAGGATGAATCTCTGCTCAATGACGTCGAGGATGAATCTCTGCTCAATGACGTCGAAGATGAATCTCTGGTCAAATGCCGTCGGGGATGAATCTCTGCTTAATGACGTCGAAGATGAATCTCTGCTCAATGACGTGGGGGATGAATCTCTGCTCAATGACGTCGAAGATGAATCTCTGCTCAATGACGTCGAAGATGAATCTCTGGTCAAATGCCGTCGGGGATGAATCTCTGCTCAATGACGTCGAAGATGAATCTCTGCTCAATGACGTGGGGGATGAATCTCTGCTCAATGACGTCGAAGATGAATCTCTGCTCAATGACGTCGAGGATGAATCTCTGCTCAATGACGTCGAGGATGAATCTCTGGTCAATGACGTCAAGGATCACAATGATGTGATCAACAATATAATAAAGCCAATTCTCAGCCAAAATTGAAAGATCCAACAATTGACCCTCATATTTCTCCACCCCAGAGAGAGTCTGGACGCCCTTGGTAGCTCGGTCAGCTGAGGCACCGCTTCAGAAACTGAACTCACCATTGGGTGTGGGTTCGAGTCCCGCATAAGGCATGCGTCTCTGTGAACGACCTTCCACTTATCATCACTTTACAATGTCATAATGACCAGCTCATTTGTAACCCCGTTTGACCTAGCTTTCGGTGGGGTCGTCAAGCAAACAATAATCATCAGCCATCATAATCGAGAGAGTTGCATATCCATTCGGCCCTTAGCCTGAGTCTGACAGCTCAGGACCAGCCAATGAGAGTGAAAGACTGAAATAATGAAACTGGAAATTTGTCATTTACTTTCAGATCCAAGACACTTCTTCAACATCAACAGTTGGTGACGATTCAGCCGTGGAAAACAATGCTGGCGACGGATCAACAGCAGCTCCGTCCGAATCCACGACCGCAGCAGAAGAGGACAGCGACGTGACCGACGCCGACGTCGACGTCGAGACGACAACGAAAACCGAGGAGGAATTGACAACGATTCTCAACGAGTGGATCACAGAGCATATCACCGATGACAGTCTGAAAGAGGCGTTCTTCGAGGACTTGCAATTTGCCGCCAGCGACGGCTCCAAGACGGCGTCGGCGGAGCAGCTATCAGGTGGTGGCGACGTGGAGGAATTGGACGCCGAGTCGACAGGTTCGGAGAAGTCGAAGAGAAGTAGTGAGAAGGAATCTAGGAAGAAGCGAGTCGCACCAACTCGAGCGCCGCCGAAAAATAAACCCAAACCCGCCCCTGAGGAACAAACTCTCACAGAGTCTGAACTGAGAATAGCAGGTTTGGCTTAGTTCAATGGAGGGATGACAATGAAGATGGTCATCAATACGCAATATTATTAATCTCAATCTCTATAAGTTTGATCAGAATTGTATATTCCAATCCGTTATAATGATTTATCATGAATAAAAACTGTGTTATCACCAAGATAATTCACTAATCTTCACTTTGTCTTATTGAATGACTTTTTATATTTTTGAAAAGTATTTTTCATGCTTTTAGTATTCTGTATTGGTATTTATTCTTGATGTGATTTAACTTCGTGTCACAATAACATTGACACGAATTATTGTGAAATAAAGCCTTTCTACTTTACTCTCTTATTTTAATTGCACATTAGAAGGGTCTTCTATTAGAAGATTAGAAATTGAACGGGATAAATGAATGAATAATGTGAAAGAGTCCTTTTCAGATAGTTGAAGTACGTCGTAAGTTGTGTAATCTCTTACACCAAGGTTGTCTGCACGCTACTTGGCTCCCATCAACCTGCAGCTCGACTAGACTTGATAAAATGATTATGAATATTTTTTTAGTGTATATATCTGAAACCAGTACAAACAATCGAGCTATTGGTAGATGTCACACATGAGCTCGAAATCAGTCGATCATTTTCAAGGTACAGTCTCCAGATATTCTAGTAGGCGAGTAGGGCGTACCGCTTCGGAATCAAATCTGTGGTTCGGTGTATCTTGTTACAGTCTCCAGATATTCTTGAATATCGTATCATAATTATTGTCACTCTGTACGGTCCGAGCACGTGCGAGTGATATCGAAATGTTGAGATTCGTGCAGAGAAACCAAAATTACTGAATATCATATCATCCCAAACTCGTATTTGTGATTGAAATCCTTCCAAACTATATTCAAAGATACCAATTTTGTACGATTGTTGTCTCTTGAGAAAATCAATGGGAAGATACAATGAGGTCCGAAATATTCCAGACAAATGGAGAAATGAACAGAATGAAACAGAAAAATGATTTTGGAAAAATATTACATGTCAAATGGAATGAATGAATGAATGAATAAATATATATATATACATATATATATATATATATATATATATATATATATATATATATATATATATATATATATATATATATATATATATTTATATATATATATATACATATATATATATATATATATATATATATATATATATATATATATATATATATATATAATCATGAATAATAGATGATATATATATATATATATATATATATATATATCATCTATTATTCATGATTATATATATATATATATATATATATATATATATATATATATATATATATATATATATATATATATATATATGTATATATATATATATAAATATATATATATATATATATATATATATATATATATATATATATATATATATATATATATATATATATATATATATATATATATATATATATATATATATGTATATATATATATTTATTCATTCATTCATTCATTCCATTTGACATGTAATATTTTTCCAAAATCATTTTATATATATATATAATATATATATATATATATTTTATATATATATATATATATATATATATATATATGAACAAATATAGACATAGATATATATGAATTAATCAATTGATACAGATAGAAATAGAAATCGATGGAAAAAGACAGAGAGATTGAAAGAGAAGATTGTTGAAAATTGAAAAAAAATGTGAACATAATTTTTCTCACCAACAGAACTGATTGACTGATTGTAACTATCCATCATTGATTAACCTGGGGATTCATTCTCTCAAATAAGTCAAATCATGACCAATCATTCTTCCAGGGCGGTTTCATCCCCTTTGTTGTGTCCCGCCCGAACGATCCTACCTTCCATCCCCAACCATGAGCGGGAAACAATGATAATCCTCTCATCGTTCACCTCACTGATCATCATAACATCCCGTTCTTGTATTTGTAATTGAAATCCTTCCAAACTATATTGAGAACAAAACTGTTCGATTGTTGTCTTTAAAAATTCAATAGAAACACACAATGAAGTCAGAAATATTCCAGACGAAATAGAGAAATGAACAGAATGGAAGAATACAGTGATTTTGAAGATGATAATCATGTCAAATATTATGATCATTAGGAGAGGAAAGACAGATTGGAAGAGAAGACTTTTAAAAATTGAAACAAAATGTGAACACAATTCTTCTCCCCAACGGAAATGTTTGAAGGGTAAATTTGAGTTACTAGGTACCATCGCTAATTTCATGAAAATTTTCCTGAACATTGTGTTTTCGAATAAATAAACATCAAACTTTGTCAAAAACCACACCTGGCAACACAAATTACCACCAAAACATTAAAAACCGAGTATATAAGCTCCGTTCCGCCTGCCGGCGGTACACGTGGGGTAAGTACACCAACCTGACCTAATACCACTTGATACGTCATCCCAGCTGTGACAGCATAGCAACAAACATGGCGGAGTATACGTAATATCAGAAAATCGCCACATCAAACCAAGTCGCGAATACACAAAACATGACAATTATAAACTTAAGGTTACTCCAAAACACATTTCAAACCTCAAACTACAAGAAAACACCAACATTACCCACAAATCGTAGAATCTGAATTTGGTACCTAGTAACACAAAATTACCGTTTGAAGGATTGTTCAAATTGTCCCTCACCATTAAACCTGGAGATTCACTCTCTCAGATCAGTCAAATCATGACCAATCATTCTTCCAGGGCGGTTTCATCACCCTTGTTGTGTCCCACCCGAACGATCCTGCCTTCCATCCCCAACAATGAGCGGGAAACACTGATTATCCCCTCATCGTCTTAGTCTTAGTCTTAGATCATCTTAGTCATGTCGTGGTCCCGCTCGATCGCAGGACTTGGTCCCACATTATCATGCATGTAAACCGTAGGTCACACCATAAACCAATGAAATGACATCGCCGTAAAGCGGTTTCGTTTGAGCGCGCAGAGCCGCCGATAAAGAAGTGATTTGCAATCCGGCCGATCGCTGTAATCGCATGTTACAAGACGTCGATAACCCAATCATTCATAACACGTCGGTACGTGTGTAATGCTTTACTTACCGACCTATCCACCGTGTAAATGTAATACTGGTTTGTTGGAATGATCGAGAGGAAGGTGTTGGTGACAATCGCTACATTATTGATGGAACTGAGACGATGATGATAATAATATTATATTTATTCGTCCAGAAGAATTAAACATACAAGTATGGTAGTGAACAAGTCAAACATTGAATCATAGTCTACAAACACAACAAGTTTGCGTTTCTTACGGATAAATTAGAATTCATTACAAAGTATAAAATTAGGTGATATAATTGTAAAATGATCACTCGATTTATATGAATATGATCAAAAATGATAAGAAATGTATCAACTTTTCTGATATGAGAAATCAAAATTGAACGGAATCATTAACTTTATAGAAACAATTCTCTATAATATATTCATCTCTCTGATGTTGATTTGAATTTGAACTCATTCTCTCCTTCAATGCATTTCGGTAGATTGTTATGAAAATAGAGCCTGCATAGCTAGGGCAATTATCTGACATCTTGAGGCAATGTTTTTTTATATGCGTATTGTCCTGTCCTCGTGTAGAATAATCATGGATATCTTCGTTTGCTAATAAAATATGTTATACATACATGATGGACATAAATATATACAGAGAGGGTAAAGTTGAAATATGGAATCTTCTAAACATATCAGCACAAGAATGCTCATAATAAACATCCCCACACGGATTGGAACTGGCGGTTGCTAGATAGCGTATTGCTTCTCTCTGCAGCATAAATGATGTAGAAGCGTGGTGAGTGTTTCTCCATATAATAATTCCATATGGTAACCTAGACTGTATGTATGCAAAGTACTCCATTTTAGCCGTTTCGAAATTGTAAAGGTTCAGAACACGTTTCACTGAAAAGCATACTGAAACAACTTTCTGGCAAACATTACTGATATGTTTCTCCCAATCCAATGTATTGTCCACTATTTCTCTAGAAATGTTTTATGTTGTTCGATTATGCTTGATCCTTCAAGCATAATTAAAGGACTCGAGTCAATAACATTTCTTTCTGTTCCAAATTGCAAAAGTACGGTTTTCTTTTCATTTAAGAACGATTCATCATTTAAACACCATTCTTCAAGCAGCTGTACCGCAACCCTGGATACATTCTCTGTTTCATCATCAACTGCACTAATAAAATGTGTCATGTCATCTGCAAATAATGTTAGTGAACCCTTGTTGACATATGAAGTAACATCATTTGTGAATAGTATGAATAATAGTGGGGCAATCGTAGAACCTTGTGGTACTCCCACATTTATAGTTACTTCACTTGAGTTGTACGACTCTTTGTCACCATTTATTTGAACAATCTGTTTCCTGTCCTTTCAAAATGATTCTATCCACTTATTGGCTACCCCAGAAATTCTCATTTCATTTAGTTTATCTAATAACAATCTATGATTCACCGTATCAAAAGCTTTTGAAAAATCGTAAGAAGTATCAGAGGTTGGTTTATGGTCCTCAATTGAATTGGTAATATTCATGATGACTGCATTTGGCTGAAATGGTGGACTTTCCTTTAGTGGAGCCATGTTGAAATGTGTTTAAAATCTGAAACTTATTTGAAAACTTCAAAATTCTAATGCTGATGGCCATTTCAAAAATTTCAGAAAAAACGGATAACATAGCTAAAGGCCTATAGTTTTCTGAAAACGTTCTGTCTCCATTCTTGAAACAGGGTTATTCAAGTACATTCTTGAGTAATTCTGGAAATATTCCCTGCACAAAAGATTCGTTGATCATAAATATGAACGGTTCAGCAATGAAAGTTACAATGGTTTCTATCTCATCATAACAAGCAGAAAACTTCTTACACACTGTCAGTTACTTCATGAAATTCTTTCTTCGACAGTGGAGTTGAAAATATTCTATGAGCTGGTCTATCAATGTTGGGGTATTCTCTTTGCTTTGAGGCTGGTCTCCTCATTTCTCTATCAAGCAATATTTTCCCACTATATTACCAAAATAGTCATTGAATGAAGTGGATACCACTTGTTGCGAAGTAACTAATTCACCTTCAATGTTTAATTTAATGTCATTAAACTTGCTATTCCCTTTTTCTATATCATTTGAATTGATTAACTCCCATGCTTTCGACTTATCATTCGAATTCAAAATATTCATTGCATTATAATTTCGTTTTGCGGAACAAATTGCCCATTCATATTCACGTTTGAAAATGTTTTATCTCTTCTTATCATCAACACTTGAACTTGATTTATAAATTTTTAGTGGATTTCTTAGTTTTATAGCCATTTCTTTCAAGTCACCACTGTACCAAGCATAACTGTTACTTGATTCACATTGTTTTGATTGATTGCTACTCATTAATGGGTTAGATAGAGTGAATTGACCCATTAATATATTCATGGAAGTTTCAAACATATTATCATTCATCTTCTCATGTCTGTTCATTTCACCCCAGCATACTTTGCTCATCTCAACAGTGAAAGATCAAATTTGTTCCTTGCTAAAATACCTTTGTTTTCTCTCAATATATTCTTTTCCACATTTGATATTCTGTGGAATAGATATAATTTGCCCTAAGTGGTCAGAAAGACCTAGCTCTGCATTTTCTTCAAATACAATATCATTATAATTGGTCAGTACATTATCAATACATTTTACAGAGTTACCAGATAACCTTGAATTAGTTCTTGTAGTTTCCGTGATCAGAATGTTAAAAGTAAAAATTGAAATAGCTTCTTGCAACATACTCTTCAACCCATTATCCATGACATTTCAATTAAAATCATCAATCAATACAACATTTTCCCCATTTTTGAAAGCATATTCTAGAAGCAATTCTATCTCACCTGAAAATACTTCTTCCGAGATTGTATCAGGTGCTCTATATAATGTTATCATCATCAGAGAATAAGGCTTAGTTATTTAAATAACACATATTTCGAAATCTTTTTCAATAGACATCTGATCAATGTCATTTCTTATTTTGTATTCAAACTTCTTTTCAGATCTCACATAAATACATACACCTCCTCCTTTTTGTCGCCCACGCAAAAAATTGGCGGTCATTTCAAAGTCCTTAATCCCAGCTGAATCCATGTGATACTCTGTTAACCAATGTTCTGAGAAACATATTATATCAATCCTTAACTCAAAATTGTCAATGAAAATCTCAAGCTGATCTATTTGATTGTTAACACTTCTGATGTTCAGATGCGGCAGCCCAAAATACTCAGTTTGTTCACAACATGTTTCAGCAACCCCTAAATTTCCCTCTTCAAGGGTCATGTTATTTTGTTTAGTAGCAGCTGACTGGTTGATTGACCTACTCTCGTTTTGTTTACCTTTTAGAAAAACTCAAATTTCATGGCCCTTGCCTTCTGTTTTTATTTTGTGACTTTCAGAGCACTGACCTTTGTCGTCACACATACTCCTGATCTCAATTAGTTTACCGAACTCTTAAGCTGGATTCACAAAATGCGAACTAATGATTAGTGATTAATGATTAACTAAAGTTGACAGATACGGAATCAGTGTTGACTCTCACATTGTGTGTAATATAAGTGACTGACCTTGAAAGTTAACCAACTCTCAACTTTAGTATCAATCATTAGTTTCAATCATTATAGTCCGACCAATCAGAAGTCGTGAATTCGAAACGACAGAAAGTCAATGCAAAAGGAAGCTATCCAGCTCGATGGAAATTAAGCTCGTTTACAGCCTTCTAACATGTAGATTTCAATTCAAAACCGTCATCTCAAGACAGCTACGACTCATGAAAATCAATTGTTATTGTGAATGCTCAGTTTCTTAATTTTAGTATTCAGTATTAGTCACTAATCATTAGTTCGCATTGTGAATCCAGCTTTATTTAACACACATGTATTATACAGCATCTTTCCCAGCTTTATTGCTCCTCCGACATTTGAATGAATACCATCCCTTGCTGAATGGCTGTCTTGTGATAAAATTATAATACAATATTGAAATAAGTACTAATTGTTACAGCATCACAGATCGTCAGTCAGAATGAAGAGAAATGAAATTGGAACGCATTTGTTCTCCAATAGAAACACGATCAAGTTGTGTGATGTTGTATGTCGTTCATTTATCTGGTCCGCTTATTTGGTGACTGGAACAATTTTCTTGGATTGTTTGAAGTGAAGTTGATAAAATTTGATGAATTGGTGAAGTTTAATCAAATTTGGTTTACCTCTCATCATGAGGATATAGTAGTAAGCGTACTACGTGATTCAATTATTATTATCATAGATAATTTACACAGTCAAAATTAACTTCAATATACTCTGGTCTCAATTTGTCTTCATCTTCAAAATTATATTTGTATGTGCTTATCCATTCAAATTGATTTATTATTCTGTCTCGATTCGGGCAACCCGATTTCCATGATCAGGAATCTCAATGGAGATTCATATAATATGAGACTTGATTTGAGCGAACAAAGACAATATTGATCTCCTTGAGTTCAGAGAAAACTATGAATTTCAATCTCAACTCAATTTCAAAACTCAATTTCACAAATTGAGTTGGATTAATTTGTTCTCTGGGTCCCAGGCATTTTCTCTGAGTCGTCACGTATAGGGCCTACATTACTCGATTCTGTTCACATTTCCATACAGAATCGGTTTCATTGTCTCAGAAGGGTGAACAGAAAACATTTAATTTCCGAAATTGTGATCGTGACTTCAAGTTTTCTCTAAAATAGGGGAGATAAATTATTGTAGTTTTTCGTTAAAATCCAGTTTCAGAATTTTGATGTCAAGAAATCCAAAGAACTCTGATATTCTGAATGTGAATTCACAAAACATATAATTTCAAGATGGCCGATAATTGAATCTTCAAAAATGTTATTTTTCTCTGCATGACAAAATGAAAGATCATATTGCTAACGGATTCACCCAGAGATTGTTGAGAAAAGATAAGCCTCTCACAAGTATTATAGGCTCCTGAACCGATAGATAAAACTGGGCTGAAAATGTCGTCTATAATGGTAGTGGGGTGATATTATTGACACAGAAAGGCAAGAGAAAAGAACCGGTTGATTAACTGTAGGCTATTATCTCCCGAAAACAACAACAACAACAAGCGCTGTGCTTCGACATAATGTACTCACAAGGGAGTGTTTTTTCTTTTGTGTTCCAACCCTTGTCGGTCTTGGTCGCCTCTCTTCTTGCTCACAACAGAGGTTAGGACACGACTGTCGTGTAACCTCAGTGAAACATTGTCTTGTGTTCGATTAAATCACATCCTGGAGGCATGGTGTACGATCAAGGTCAGCTATAAGACTTATTTTCCCCGACTGGATGTATTCGAATTTCATCTGACTTGAGCTCAATGCTGCTAATTGATAGTTGTGAATTAGGCAATAGTTAGCGAATTAATTTCTCATCACCCTTGGTCACATATGCTATTTTGGTATCTCAACTAATAGTTAGAGAATTAGTAGACTCAACTAAGATTTGTAAAACTGTCACTTACCAGTTGAATACCCTACTCAAATGTGTTGTTGTTGGTGGATGATTAATTATGAGATATCAACAATCTCGAACTCAAGATCTGTTATTTCTGATGTGAATGTCACACATTTTGGGAGAGTGAGAATATGATGGAGTTTTCAAAGTCGCACTTTCCCCAATTGATGTTATCATATTTTCAAATACACATTTCCGATGGGTCTATTTCGGAAGCATTCGTCTTTTGCAATACAATTTGTCACGAACTTTGTTGAAAAAGCAATATTCAAATTGAGTCTTCGAATCCAAACTCAATCAGAGTACTTATGAAACAAGTCAAGTTCGGATCAATTCTGTAGTTCAACCTGTGAAATGCTCTTTCATTAAATTAAAAAATCTCAAAAATGGTTCAATAAGGTTGTAGGGCCTAATGGTTCCCATTTTCATACTATCCATACAGTTTTTCAAACAAGTCATACTCGATTTTCACAGTTTCCCACGTATATATATATATTTTTAATTACATCAGAACTCGATACTCGATAGTTGAGGCTAGAGATGAAAAGTAGGATCGTTTGGACGGGGCACCACAAGGGCGATCTTACCATCCCATTTTAATTATTCAAAATCAATGAACTCCAACACTGGGACTGCGCTGTCTTGACCGATTTTTTCCCGTAGCAGATATAGAAGTAATTCAGTCGCTCAACAATATTATAACATTGAGTGGTGATATCATGCACTCTTGTGGTCGAAACGATCCTCCTAGCTTGCATCCATAACCTCAATAATTGGGAAACAATGATTCTGTATCACGTTACGATGTAAATAGAAGAAAATATCACAAAAATATCTCACAAAATCGACGCATCTAACATAAAACTACGGAAAAACAATTCTGACAACGCGCTCTTTTATAATAATCGCCGCACATTGTTTGATATTATCATATAATGTTACTCCCGTTGACGTGTTCATGTCAGCATCACGTGGGTGGGTGAGTGGGGGAGTAGATCGGGGGGAGGGGGAGGGGGAGGGGGGGAGGGAAGTAATTAGTCCCATTGTGCTACAATTATCGTGAGCCATTATCAGCCATGCAGCCAGGTCTACACGGGACCTCGTTCTCGCTAATGAAGTCGTGCCTCCTTCCACATCATCATAACGCTAATAGAGACCTCACACACCCCCGTATAGCGCATCAACCCTCATAGACACACACAAACAAATATCATGTTTTTAATAACTATAGTGTACTCATCCACCTACAATTACGCGGAATTATGATAACCGAGGAGATTACAATCATTTTCGAAAATTATCTCTCTAGAGTCAAATAGAAGTATAATAGGGTCTACAGACATGAATGAGAGAAATCAACAAGCTGTCACGATGATGGCTGATATGGACATAGATTTTGGTAAAGAACATTTGCATATACGTTTAGTCAATATGATATGTGGTATAATTATTTTGTCATACAATTTCATTGTTGGCTTTTCGAACAAGGTAACATGTGACAATATGTACATATGGGACGATAATTGATCACATGACACATAGTGACAACGTGTCATATGGAGAATATTCACATGATTCATGATGATTATTAATTAATTAAATTGAGATCCTATTTATTATCGATTCTTGTTCATGCCCACGAATACAATATTTTCGAATTCAGTGATGATGTTAAATTTTGGTAGAGTAAGCATACATGTGAGCATAGCATATTTTCTATCGTTGATCAGCGCATTTAATTTGATTCTGGCTTTGAGCCTCTGTTACTCATATTTGAAATCCCGGAGACGTGAATCCACTGTATACACAATTGCAGTGTCCTCCAGTCACGTACTGCGTTGCACCCCAATCTCCTGCAAAACACTGCACTGCACTTTGATCTACTGCACTGCACTGCACTGCACTGCACCCTAATCTCCTGCACTACACTACACTGTACTGCACAACACTGCACTGCACAACACTGCACTGCACAACACTGCACTGCACTTTGATCTACTGCACTGCACCCCAATCTCCTGCACAACAATGCACTGCACTTTGATCTACTGCACTGCACCCCAATCTCCTGCACAACACTGCACTGCACTTTGATCTAATGCACTGCACCCCAATCTCTTGCACATCTCCACACTGCACTTTGATCTACTGCACAACACTACACAGCACTTTGATCTACTGCACTGCACTCCAATCTCCTGCACAACACTGCACTGCACTTTGATCTACTGCACTGCAATCCAATCTCCTGCACAACACTGCACTGCACTTTGATCTACTGCACTGCACCATGCACTGCTATGCATTGCACTTTGATCTACTGCACTGCACTCCAATCTCTCGCACAACACTGCACTGCACTTTGATCTACTGCACTGCAATCCAATCTCCTGAACAACACTGCACTGCACTTTGATCTACTACACTGCAATCCAATCTCCTGAACAACACTGCACTGCACTTTGATCTACTGCACTGCACCATGCACTGCTACGCATTGCACTTTGATCTACTGCACTGCACTCCAATCTCTTGCACAACACTGCACTGCACTTTGATCTACTGCACTGCAATCCAATATCCTGCACAACACTGCACTGCACTTTGATCTACTGCACTGCACCATGCACTGCTATGCATTGCACTTTGATCTACTGCAATGCACTCCAATCTTTTGCACAACACTGCACTGCACTTTGATCTACTGCACTGCAATCCAATATCCTGCACAACACTGCACTGCACTTTGATCTACTGCACTGCACCATGCACTGCTATGCATTGCACTTTGATCTACTGCACTGCACTCCAATCTTTTGCACAACACTGCACTGCACTTTGATCTACTGCACTGCAATACAATTTCCTGCACAACACTGCACTGCATTTTGATCTACTGCAATGCACCATGCACTGCTATGCATTGCACTTTGATCTACTGCACTGCAATCCAATCTCTTGCACAACACCGCACTGCACTTTGATCTACTGCACTGCAATCCAATCTCTTGCACAACACTGCACTGCACTTTGATCTACTGCACTGCAATCAAATTTCCTGCACAACACTGCACTGCATTTTGATCTACTGCAATGCACCATGCACTGCTATGCATTGCACTTTGATCTACTGCACTGCAATCCAATCTCTTGCACAACACTGCACTGCACTTTGATCTACTGCACTGCACCATGCACAACACTGCACTGCACTTTGATCTACTGCACTGCACCATGCACAACACTGCACTGCATTTTGATCTACTGCAATGCACCATGCACTGCTATGCATTGCACTTTGATCTACTGCACTGCAATACAATCTCTTGCACAACACTGCACTGCACTTTGATCTACTGCACTGCACCATGCACAACACTGCAGTGCACTTTGATCTACTGCACTGCAATTCAATCTCCTGCACAACACTGCAGTGCACTTTGATCCACTGCACTGCACTCCAATCTCTTGCACAACACTGCACTTCAATTTGATCTACTGCATTGCAATCCAATCTCCCGCACAACACTGCACTGCACTTCGATCTACTGCACTGCACCATGCACTGCTATGCATTGCACTTTGATCTACTACACTGCAATCCAATCTCCTGCACAACACTGCACTGCACTTTGATCTACTACACTGCAATCCAATCTCCTGCACAACACTGCACTGCACTTCGATCCACTGCACTGCACCATGCACTGCTATGCATTGCACTTTGATCTACTACACTGCAATACAATCTCCTGCACAACACTGCACTGCACTTTGATCTACTGCATTGCAATCCAATCCCCCGCACAACACTGCACTGCACTTCGATCTACTGCACTGCACCATGCACTGCTATGCATTGCACTTTGATCTACTACACTGCAATCCAATCTCCTGCACAACACTGCACTGCACTTTGATCTACTACACTGCAATCCAATCTCCTGCACAACACTGCACTGCACTTTGATCTACTACACTGCAATCCAATCTCCTGCACAACACTGCACTGCACTTTGATCTACTGCACTGCACCATGCACTGCTATGCATTGCACTTTGATCTACTGCACTGCACTCCAATCTTTTGCACAACACTGCACTGCACTTTGATCTACTGCACTGCAATACAATTTCCTGCACAACACTGCACTGCATTTTGATCTACTGCAATGCACCATGCACTGCTATGCATTGCACTTTGATCTACTGCACTGCAATCCAATCTCTTGCACAACACCGCACTGCACTTTGATCTACTGCACTGCAATCCAATCTCTTGCACAACACTGCACTGCACTTTGATCTACTGCACTGCAATCAAATTTCCTGCACAACACTGCACTGCATTTTGATCTACTGCAATGCACCATGCACCGCTATGCATTGCACTTTGATCTACTGCACTGCAATCCAATCTCCCACACAACACTGCACTGCACTTTGATCTACTACACTGCAATCCAATCTCCTGCACAACACTGCACTGCACTTTGATCTACTACACTGCAATCCAATCTCCTGCACAACACTGCACTGCACTTCGATCTACTGCATTGCACCATGCACTGCTATGCATTGCACTTTGATCTACTACACTGCAATCCAATCTCCTGCACAACACTGCACTGCACTTAGATCTACTACACTGCAATCCAATCTCTTGCACAACACTGCACTGCACTTTGATCTACTACACTGCAATCCAATCTCCTGCACAACACTGCACTGCACTTTGATCTACTGCACTGCACCATGCACTGCTATGCATTGCACTTTGATCTACTACACTGCAATCCAATCTCCTGCACAACACTGCACTGCACTTTGATCTACTACACTGCAATCCAATCTCCTGCACAACACTGCACTGCACTTTGATCTACTACACTGCAATCCAATCTCCTGCACAACACTGCACTGCACTTCGATCTACTGCACTGCAATCCAATCTCCTGCACAACACTGCACTGCACTTTGATCTACTGCACTGCACCATGCACTGCTATGCATTGCACTTTGATCTACTGCACTGCACCCCAATCTCCTGCACAACACTGCACTGCACTTTGATCTACTGCACTGCACCCCAATCTCCTGCACAATTACAGTTTATTCACTGTACTTCACTTTGATCAATGCACTGCACTTAATCAATGCACTGCACTTCAATCACAGCAGTGCACTCTAATCCGTGCACTCTGATCACTCTGTGTCAAGGTAGAGTCATTTGGCAGTAATTGTTGACCATATTAATAGACTTGGTTGTACTTTCGTTTGCTTTGTGGAGTGTGAACAAAAAAAATATGTTAAGAAAAGGATAGCAAAAAAGTTTGTTTTTGTATTGTATGTTAGTATGTGTTGTGTCATGTTTTCGATGACTACCATAGTTTCCAGTCCACTTTCAGACCGACTAGTTTTCAGTCCACTTTCAGACTGACTAGTTTCCAGTCCACTTTCAGACTGACTAGTTTTCAGTCCACTTTCAAACTGACTAGTTTTCAGTCCACTTTCAGACTCACTAGTGTTCAGTCCACTTTCAGACTGACTAGTTTTCAGTCCACTTTCAGACTGACTAGTTTCCAGTCCACTTTCAGACCGACTAGTTTTCAGTCTACTTTCAGACTGACTATAGTTTCCAGTCCACTTTCAGACCGACTAGTTTTCAGTCCACTTTCAGACTGACTAGTTTTCAGTCCACTTTCAGACTCACCAGTTTTCAGTCCACTTTCAGACTGACTAGTTTTCAGTCCACTTTCAGACTCACTAGTTTTCAGTCCACTCTCAGACTGACTAGTTTTCAGTCCACTTTCAGACCGACTAGTTTTCAGTCCACTTTCAGACTGACTAGTTTTCAGTCCACTTTCAGACTGACTAGTTTTCAGTCCACTTTCAGACTGACTAGTTTTCAGTCCACTTTCAGACTCACTAGTGTTCAGTCCACTTTCAGACTGACTAGTTTTCAGTCCACTTTTAGACTGACTAGTTTTCAGTCCACTTTCAGACTGACTAGTTTTCAGTCCACTTTCAGACTGATTAGTTTTCAGTCCACTCTCAGACTGACTAGTTTTCAGTCCACTTTCAGACTGACCAGTTTTCAGTCCACTTTCAGACTGACTAGTTTTCAGTTAACTTTTAGACTGACTAGTTTTCAGTCCACTTTCAGACTGACTAGTTTTCAGTCCACTCTCAGACTGACTAGTTTTCAGTCTACTTTCAGACTGACTAGTTTTTAGTTAACTAAGAGACTGACTAGTTTTCAGTCCAATTTCAGACTGACAAGTTTTCAGTTCACTTTCAGACTGGCAAGTTTTCAGTCCACTTTCAGACTGACTAGTTTTCAGTCCACTTTCAGACTGACTAGTTTTCAGTCCACTTTCAGACTGACTATAGTTTCCAGTCCACTAGCTACTGCATGAGAATGTATTATTTAAAAAAGCCACGCAACTATCCGACTGAGAAATGCTCCTATAGGTTAGATGAGTTCTGATGATACAGTGTCACATAGAGTTGATTACAAGCTGAAATATATTCTGATTCACATGCAGCTCTTTTCAATCTGAACCGAACTGTCGTCTGGAGTTATCATGTCACGGGATTATCTGAGAGGAAATGGAACATCATCTTTACTACTCTCATCAGCATCAAACGAGAGGTAAGGAATTGGTTACTAATCACCATCTAATAGTTCAATGATCTAAAACAAAGAAATAAAATTGATAATTAAATGAATTAGTACGTCAAATTATTATTTTGAAGTTATATAGGTGAAATCTGCGTGTGATTCGTTCATGTAATTATTCATTGCTGTCACATTTGAATTCATTTTTATTGTAGTTATTTGATATGAGTTCGTCAGTTGAATGTTACTTGGATATTATTTATTCATGTAGAAGAAGATGAGTGTTATCTTTGATGAGATTTCAATTACTTTATTCCACGGGTTAACCCTCAATGAGTTGTATGGACACTCAAGAGTGAAACATCTCCTGTAATAACGTGCATTTATTGGATGAAAACAAATATATATATATATATATATATATATATATATATATATATATATATATATATATATATATATATATATATATATATATATATATACACATATTCAGGTGATGAACACCGTCCAACCGAGACGCGTGGCCGAATGGTAACACACTGAACCGTCATTCGGGAGACCGGGGTGCGATTCCCGCCATAGTCGACCATCCTGACAGGGTTTTCGTGGTTTTCCTCTGTCGTTCAGGTTGATACTGGGATGGTTCCTCAACAACAGGCCACGACCGACTCCTTCCCACCATCCAAAACACCTAATAGAATAACTTTCCATCTCATCACCCCATCATCTCATTCACCATCCCCCGACGCCAATAGATCGTAGCAATCAGTATAGTGCGTCGTTAATACCCAATATAAACAAAATTAAAAATTAAATACCGTCTACAATTTCTTCAGTTCTCCACATTATACATTCCACATATTGGAACAGCATACAATACACTCTCCCATGGTGACATGTGATGCGACATCTGTGAAAGTGGCCACCACTGGCGTGTGACAGCGTGTGACAGGTGTGACACGCGTCTGCCCGACACCAACACACGCGTGACAGGCAAGTGCGTCGAGTGAGGGCCAATTAGTCTTCGTGCCACGAACCGTGCGAAACGTCGAGGCGAACAGAAAGGGTAAACATAATTAACTGACGTCGGAGAGACACAAGAAACACAGATATATGAGGATAATGACAGTCGAATGGAAATATGTCAACGATAAGTCATATTTCTCCGTCACTTCTTCCTATGACAACTAGTTGAAGTTGATTTACAGTTTCACTTTCATGTTTGTTGTATACACCTTGATTATTGTTCGCCTAACGACCCCAACGACAGCCAGGTTATATGGGCCTACGAATCAGCAGGTGGTGATTAAAGTGAGTGGAAGATAGTTAGACGAGCTTTAGCAAGGATTCAATTTGACATACTGAAAAAAATTGGTGTTCGTTTTAATGTTTTTTTTTTTTTATGTTTTTTTGTCGGTTCTCCACAGGTCAAACGGCTACAGCTATCAACTTCAAACTTTTTTTTGTCATGGTTCCTCATCTAACTCAGATCTGTATAGTTTTGTGGCATTATCGGGTGGTAACTTTTTTTTATGAATTTTAGAAATTTCAAAAATCCCCATTAGAATAACCCGGAGGAAAATACTTGAAAAATCAAAATTTTTCAAGACCTCTCAAATTTTCGCCGAATATAAAGGAAACTATTAAGCACATTTTGAGAGATTCTTCGCATCAATCGGATGAGAAATAACGAAGAAAACGCATTTATAAAGCATTTTCCCATCAATTTAGGCTATTACGGGAACCAATTAAATCTATAGCAACAAGTGACACCAATTAATTCAAAACGATTGAAATGAATTAAGAGGAAGGCCGTGACATAACTGATTCTCGTAAGGTTTTTGAACGTTTGGAGTGATCCAAGGTCTGTAGATGTAGATTGGGTTGACAAATTATTTTTCATATATTCTAGATATATTCTAGATTTCTATACCCCTAAGCTCGTCTAACAACGCGCATCCCGCGTTTTCCTAGTTTTAATGAATGCATGCCCTATGTGGGACTCGAACCCACGCCCAACGGTGACTTCAGCTCCTAGAGAGATGCCACAGCTCTTACATCTAAGGCTATTTATCTGGCTAAAAATGAGAAAAATTACTTCATACAAGTATCTTCGTTTCGAATCAACTAATTCACAATTATTGAAGTGAATTGATATCAAACTGATGAAAAAAATCACTATATCTTGACCCGGTTTTTCCGTTCTTCGGCAAAATAAGAGAAAATACTCGTTTTCATGCTCAGAAATGATTGCGAGCTCTTGGAACTTGCCAGAGTTGATGTTCAGCACAATGAGCATGTCATCAGATAGTTGTAACTTCCATCAGTCTTGCCGTTCGATTATTATCAACGAATCAGTTTTCAGAGACATTTTCACAAAATTTTGTGGGACCCTGAAAGAAGCTGTAATAATAGAATGGCAACACATATGGGAATTATCATCTCCTAATGACATGCCCGTTAGTGTGAGCAATAACTTTGGCAAGTTTCAAAACTTCACAATCATTTTTGTGGAATCTCTGTAGGCCTATCAAACAAGCATTCTCATTCATTTTTCCGGTGCACGGAGAATAGCGGGTGAAAATATCATGACTAATCTTCATTAAGTTGAATAGAACTCCACTTCGATGGTTCGACATTGGTAAACTGAGAATCCAGTACTCTGTTGGAAGTAGATTCTCTCATTTCTAGATGGATCAAGAATCATTCTGTCTGGCGAAGTTACTGCGTCGGGCCCCGAACCAAGGACACCGAGCACGTGAAGCAGCGATACTAGCAGTAGCGCCACAGCGACGTATACTCTGCGTCCTGCTACTATATTTCAACGTAGTTCTGGATGGGTCGTCACGTCACACAGAAATCTTGGCGTTTAGGTTGGGTTAGATTAGGCTGGGTTAGGTTAGGTTGTGTTAGGTTAGGTTAGGTTGGGTTATGTTAGGCTAGGTTGGGTCAGGTTAGGTTGTGTTAGGTTAGGTTAGGTTGGGTTAGGTTAGGTTAGGTTAGGTTGGGTTATGTTAGGCTAGGTTGGGTCAGGTTGGGCCAGGTTAGGTTAGGTTAGGTTGGGTTAGGTTAGGTTAGGTTAGGTTGGGTTAGGCTAGGTCAAGTAAGGTTGGATTAAATTAGGTTAGGTTGGCTTGGGTTAGGTTGGGTTAGGTTGGGTTAGATTGGGTTAGGTTAGGTTAGGTTAGGTTGGGTTGGGTTGGGTTGGGTTGGGTTGGGTTGGGTCGAGTTGGGTTAGATCAAATTAGGTTAGGTTGAGTT
>CAXFZR010000463.1:35000-44417 GCA_964007535.1 Brachyptera risi
TCGATATGCACACTCAGTTTCGAGGGCGCACAATTGAGTGCTTGCCCGGGGTGCTGAAATGAATGTAACGACCCTGCAGCTACAAATATTGGTTTCGGGGCCATTTTTTCATTTCATGAGTAAAATGATTTCAGCATCTGAACCTCATCTGAAACACGCTAAACTGTATGAAAAATGAGTGCAATTTCAAAAAAATCCCTGCGGGGCTAGAAGGGGGCCCTCCCCCTTTGCCCCCTGCGGGTCGTCAGCTTCGCGATAGCGGGAAGTTGCACAACCATTTTCATGTCGCATTTTCTTTTCCATACTGAAATTAAATTGTCTTCTCCCCCTTCCCTCCATGAACATGACTTCCCTGCCCTGAGAACAGCCAATTTTTCACAAAATGTCTTTCATTTTACACTTCAGTTTTGCGCCCCCCCCCCCTCCCCCCCCCCGAAAATAATCCTGGCTACAACACTGGTGGTGCTCACTTCGGCTCAAGGGACCAATATTCATAACGATTGGAATTAAAATTAAAATTTTCGAGAAGAGAATATCCTAAATATATTTTGTTCACTTTTCACACAAGCTCGATCTAGTACGAGTCGTATTCTTGTGATGATTGATCGATAGACCCCACCAAAAGCTAGGTTATACGGGGATACGAATGAGCAGGCAGGTTATAGTGGAACTATGCAGTGATGAGTGAAAGGACATTAAGTCTTGTACACAATGGAAATAGTGATTAGGAAATATGGAATATGGTATAGTGTCTAAGAGGAGTGGATGATGACATCTCCGTATTACCGATCACAATAGAAAAGTGTGGTATAGTGATATGGTATAAGGAATGAGAAATAAAATACATCCATTTCTTATGACTATCCCTTATAACAGCAAAATAATGACCAATCAGATAACGTCACTACTGGAGTCAAATGACTACCGTTTATGATAAACGTAAATGTATGAGATAGTAATTTACCAATAGTTCATAATAAAATATTGAATACAGTATAAAATACATGATAAATTCATCAATATTCATTATCTACTGTATTATTATGATACCATATTTTAGTATTCACCAAGATAAATTCATGAAATAAACTACTGGCGAACCTATAGTTGAAATAAACGGCTATTGTGGCCCACCCATGTCACTATAACACCATACCATATTCAATATTCCATATTCCATATTCCATAATCACTATTTCCATTGTGAACCAGCCCTTACAAAACTCATCCCTTGTACAGAACTCGGACTTCAGTCTGTGAGGCGGTGCCTCAGCTGACCGAGCTACGGAGGGCGGCGTATTATTGTATTATTATAGTAATTCCGTTGAAGCCTTTAATACATCAGTCAACGATAGAATCATGTGATAGAGTGTTGACATGATTGAGTGCTCTGATTCCAACTAAAATAATTGGTTACTAAAATATTGTGAGAATATGGAATACGTTTTGCTTGATGAACTCTGTGTGAACGTGAAATGTAGGGTGTGTATCTGCCTTTTCGCACTGATGGTTGTCTTTTCAGATATTTATAGGCAAATAATGATGATGTACTCACCAGTTATTACAGTTGTTTGTTTATGGATAGAATTCCACCAGTTATTGTATAGCTTCAATGCAGAAAAAAAAGTATTTGTACCGAGCCTATATTTTCGCTCAAAAGATTAATCTAGCCTACAAGATCAATCATCCATTTAATAAAGAGCAAACGAGGACTGCTAGTCATGCTGTTGAACATGTGAAGAGTCCAAGAGAGACTATTGTCATGCATTATTCTGAGAAATACAACAGTATTTCTGAGTAATGTGTTTTTAACGCGTTTCAGAGACAAAAACGTGATCCGATGTTTCTTAATTTATTAGTAGCTACAAGTTACGGTCCTGTAGATAGATCATTGGTTCATCGATATGAAACGATTCTTTTGAATGCTGGCAATGCCGTCTGCGAGTCGCCAAAGAGTTTTTCGACCCATCTCGTTCCATGAGAATGAAGTTGCTAGACAATAGGTTGAGGAGACAAGAAAGAGAAGCCCAAAAAGAGGAGAGCAGCAGCAGCAAGTATCGAGAAAAAAAATCCGTCTTTGTAAAAAGTGAAAAGAAGATGGAAGAGTTGTAGCAAAAAGAGAACGACGGTTTATATACAGTGTGTTTCTCGGACATGGATTGTTGTTTCCATGGAATTGGAGATGCTTTTCTTCGTACGATGACGAGGGAGCCACCGTGTTTGAGCGTGAAGACGCCGGGTGATTGGAGGGACCAACCGAAGAGTGGTAATGGAAATTCCTGATGACAGGATAGATTTTCAATGGAGAGTACAGGGTGAGGCATAAAGTCATTAACGAGACGAAATGTGGCCGCGTGTTTGATTATCGAAATGTGAAGCTCTTGGAGCGAGAAGCTCATTAAGAGAGATAGTCAGTGAATAGAGAGTGATGGAGAGTATGAATGGGACTGATCACTGAGAACTGGACATGAAATATAACTTGGACATGATTTGGAAATACTATGAAGCTATATCTGAAGAGTTTTAGTGGATGGACAAAAAGATTCGATTTTAACGAAGTGCTATAATAGAACTGGATGACGATTGTGATAGAATATTTCAATAATTGGATGAGCAGAGCGAAGACTCAATTTCACCATACCCAAGAAAAAAGTCCTATTTGTTTTTTTTCGCGCACCACAGGTCAAACAAAGATCCAAAAACAGTTGAAACTTGGCATACACATGTGTCCTTATCTAACTCGATACTGTACATTTTCGAAGCACAATTGGTTGAACCACTTCTGAGAAAACTCATTTCAAAGTTTTCAAAAATCTCATGACAATAACCCGGGAGAAAATATTCGTGAACCAAATTTCATCCGAGAGAATCCACATTCTCAGGGAATTACAACATAATAATCATACACATCATTCCGAAATTTTATTCGAATCGGATCAGCTCTTTTGATGTAAAAAAATATTTAATGTGATTTTTGTAAATCATTCAAAGCTACCAACATACCAATTAAATGCGAGCAACGAATGTCATCACTTGAAAGCGAACGATTAAAACAGAGCCTACTTCATTATCATATGAATTAATAAGGGAAAATAAGACGGCAGTGACATGATGGTTTGGATCACAATGTGTATATATATATATATATATATATATATATATATATATATATATATATATATATATATATATATATATATATATATATACATATATATATATATATATATATATATATATATATATATATATATATATATATATATATATATGTATTTATATGTATACATAATAACCAATCTAAAGATAAGTTGATATGTTCCAGCTCATTCAACAACGCGGCAACACATAACGCGTTTTCCCAGTAAGAGAATCAATTCTCACAGTCATCGACGAAATATCGAATTGAAAATAATCATAATGTGGACAATTGAATCATCTGGTAATTATTGGATGAATTCTGCTTCTTTCATCGCATAAGTATGACCTAGTTAATGTGGGCCTATGAATGAATGAAACGAAAATTGTATACTATTATTTCGAGAGACAATTGAATTCAATACACATGAAATCCTAAATTTGTATTCTCAGTTTTTTAAATAACGATAAACATCAGATGAGTAGAAATTTGTACCGCTCAAAAGAATAGGGTTCAATTTGTATGTCAATCATATCGTCAACTTTGACACATCAGTATTCAAATCTGACTCATCCAATTCGTCTCCACGAACTTCTTCTTCTTCTCTCCAACTTGTCACGCTGAACGTGAACATGAGATCGGATCCTAGCTCAGGTCCGTTTCGCTGGCACCCCCAAATCGAAAAAGTCGAATTATTTTCCCGCCAGTCGTTTGTGCTCCGTTTGTGCTTGTTTGTGCTCGAAACCGCATCGTTTGTGCTCAACTCGTACGCCCGCTAATTGGAATTTAATTTGGGAGTGCCAGCGAAAAGACAGCACCCCCAAATGAAAACATTGACTTTTTTGCATGCCAATCGTTCGTGCTTCGTTTGTGCTTGTTTGTGCTTGTTTGTGCTCAAAACTGCATCGCTTGTGCTCAATTCGTTCGCCCGCTAATCAGAGATCAATTTGGGGGTTACAGCGAAACGATAGCACCCCCAGAACAAAAACAGCTGAATTGCACCCCCAAAATGGAGGAGACGGAATCACTTCTTCGCCAATCGTTTGTGCCTCGTTTGTGCTCGTTTGTGCTCGAAACCGCATTGTTTGTGCTCAACTCGCTAGTCCGCTAGTCAGAATTCAATTTTGGGGTGCTAATTATAATTAATTCTGAATACCGAGCGAACGAGTTGAGCACAAGCGATGCAGTTTTGAGCACAAACAAGCACAAACAGAGCACAAACGATTGGCATAAAAAATTAATTTTTCATTTTGGGGGTGCTGTCTTTTCGCTGGCACCCCTAAATTGATCTCTAATTAGCGGGCAAACGAATTGAGCACAAACGATGCGGTTTCGAGCACAAACAAGCACAAACAAAACACAAACGACTGACGAAAATAATTCGACTTTTCGGTTCGGGGGTGCCAGCTAAATGGACTCACCGAGCTCTCCGCTTGAGAATAAGCTGGCCAGAACTGAACAATCCAATACTGAACATTGAACGTCAGTTCAAAGGGCGTAGGGAAACTCATCTGCGCATCGATAACCATAATACTGAGCCGTAGCAAACTGAACTGTCACTTAGGAGACCGGGGTTCGATTACCGCCGTGATCGACCATCTCGACAGGGGTTTTTCATGGTTTCACCTCTATCGTTTTCTTATTGTCATCACTTTTTCACATACAAAATAAATACACTGGAGAGACAAATAAAATCCACGACGTCTCCAAGGGAGACAATTGACTGTGGGAGAAAAAAAATATTTGTATCTGTATATTTATATTTGTGTCATGAAGTTCATTGGTTCTGAATAATCAAAATGGGTGCCTTTGTGGTGCTCCGTTCTAACGATCCTACTTTTCGTCCAAAGTCTTCATTGGGGAACAATGATTCTGCATCAAGTTTCGATGTTATTAAAAAAAAAGTATATCATTTAGTTCCAGATTTTATGTATTGGTTTATGTATGGCGATTCGGAAAATATGAAAATGATTGATGAATGGAAGGGCAATCAAATATGAATGAGACAAAATCCAATACAACAGGTCAATACAGGTCAATACAGGTCAATACAGGTCAATATTGGGATGATTTCTCAACAACAGACCACGACCGATTCCTCACTATCCGAGAACACCCAATGAAATAAACTCTCATCTCACCATCCCTCCATCTTATATATCATCCACCGACGCCAATAGATCCTGGTCATCAGTAGAGTGTGTCTATGAACTCAATATGAATATAAAGTTCAAGATAATCATAATTCAATCGAAGGGAACAAAGATGATTGGATCAGATAATATTTGAGACTATTCTGGTGAAAATTTGGTGTTTGATTTTCAAGGAACATGAAAAATGTACTTCAATTTGGAAACCTTCGTTATAATGACTTTGTATCGATTCCTTCTTCTTATCCCAGATCGTATATATACTCTCCTGAAAATATATTGTTATAGTATCGCCGACCTATCTTTCATTTTTCAAAACTTTATAGTACTTATATAACTAGTATTTTGTATTATTATTCAGAATTTGTCAAGATCACCCCCGAACAATCCCGCCTTTATCCAGAGTCTCAATTGGGCAACAATGATTTCGTATCCATTTTAATAAAAACTCACACCATGCACATCCATGCAATGCCGCGGTGATTCTGGTTGGCATCGCTGTGAAACCAGCTTGTCGTGGACGTAACCTCACTGGCACCCTGTGTACACCCGAGTACATCAGCCAGCCAGCTGATTGGACGGTGTTAGCTCAATGTTTCGCTCGGCCACGGTTAATTGTCCGACACCACGGGATTGAAACATCACAACGATAACAAACCAGAAACTATTTTGCCTACAATTTTATCCGGTGTATGAAGCCGAAGAGGTGATGTCCTCTGAAAAATCGAAACAAAAGAATATAACGCGTTTTCAGAGAGGAACGATGAAAATAAAAAAAAATGAAAAAGTATGCCCAAGGTTGAGTGGCTTTTGGTGAGATCCAATTAACAACGCATGACACCTCATTCTGGGCTATTGTCAGTAATGTGTAGAGGTGGAAGGGATGTCTTTTAAATGGTAATTCTTCTCTGGTACGCCCTCAAATATTCCAAATTGGAGACTGCGGTGCACATTGTTTCTTGGCTGCAGTGACTTGGCTATATAGATGATACGGGGGGGGGGTGGGGGAGGAGGGGGGGGAGGGAGAGGGGGAGGAGGGATCGTCTCAGCTGCTAGTTTAGATGGCAAAACGTGATCAGTGGAAAATAGTCTGAGATTGTCAAATAGGTGAAGACCGGTTATAATGGCTATAATTACACACAGAAACTAATCAAATATTTAAACTCATCAACTTTGAGTTTGGAGTACTTTTTGTGTATCACAGCTATGCTAGTTATTGAGACCCATCACACTTTGAGTTTTATTACAGTACACTTTTACCAGGTTAACATCTCAAATATCAAGAGGTCATTGGAACAATCAACATGAGTGGTCGATCAAACTTGCTTAGAAAGATTCCTTGATATTTTCAATATATATTAGGGTTTAACGACGCACAATAATGATAACTGAGATCTATTGACGTCGGATGAATGATTAATGAGATGATGGGATGATGAGATGGAGGTTTTATGGGTAATGGGAAGGATAGTGGAAAGGTAGCGGTCGTGGCTTATATTGCGAGAACCATACCAGCATTAGCCTGGACTACAGAGGGAAACTACGAAAAAATCCTGTGAAGATGGACGGTGGCCCTCACTTTCCGAATCACGTGGAGCGAGCGCGTTAACCACGTGCTGCATGTGCCGGTATTCTTGAAAAAAACATACTCATATCATAAGCAAAGTAGACTAACCCAATTTTCTTATAAAAATGATCTATTCGAACCACTTCATTCGTATTGGGTTATTTCAGTGTGTTTTTTTTCTTTTTTTTTTCAACACTAGTTTCAGAGGTCTAAACATGTGGACCAAGCTTTCTTGCCCCCATTATATTTTGGAGCAAAACGGACCAACCCACATTGGAAGTGTTTTGTTTTGACTTTTGGGGTGGTCCACTTTGCTTCTGATCCCTTCAATATGCACAAAAACTAGAAAACAGTGTGCACATATATAATATATATATATATATATATATATATATATATATATATATATATATATATATATATATATATATATATATATATATATATGTATATATATATATATATATATATGTATATAATATATATATATATATATATATATATATATATATATATATATATATATATATATATATATATATATATATATATATATATATATATATATATGTATATATATATATATATATGTATATAAATATATATATATATATATATATATATATATATATATATATATATATATATATATATATATATATATATATATGTACGCAACGCATATTGTCAATTAAAATATAGCGGTTGAAATGAGCATACATTTTATTCAAATTTTAATTTCAATTTCGTAATAAACCTTCAACATCTGACCTTGAACGTCACTGTATTCATGATCCATAGGTGACTGTGTCCATTAGTCCAAGACCGTTTCGAGAAAAGGCCCTAATGTGAAATGGTTTAGGGTAACATGATACGTGTTTGCACCCAGTCATAGGCCTACCGTGAAAACCAACACATCCACCCATCTCGACATCTTGTTATCCGTTATCCATGCTAGATTCGATCAGTTTCATTCTTGCCATGCATCAATTACCAAATCACTGAGTATGGAGAGATGAATTATACGAATTCTCATTGGATTCAACATGACTATCATCAATATGGTGGATATTTGATGTGTATTATGTTTGATTTATAAAACTACCGACACGGAAGATATCACGTAGACTTACACAAGATGTAAGACTATTGAAATGTTAATGTCGGATTGGATTTGGTTGATTCGAGACAAAGTGCATGCCATGTTCATGCTGTGCTTGTGAAATTCATCAATTTTCTTCATTTTTAGCTTCAAGAATAAGAATTAAAAACAACGGAAAAAAAACCAACTGGCTCCTAGATTTCCACACATGAAGACAGTGTTCTCTTGACTAGGGGTACACGCAATGTGTTTCCGCGTTGATGGATGAGCTGGAACATATATCAAATTATATCTTTGTATTGGTTATTATAAATGTACACCTTGATATCCAAACAATCAAGTCACTGCCATCCTATTTCCCAATCACTTTCTATGATAATAAAGAAGGCTTTGTTATAATCGTTTCTTTTGTTCGTGACAACTGTTGCTTGGATTCATTTGGTTTCGTAATAGCTTTGAGTGATTGATAAAAATGAATTATATATTTGTTTACATCAAAACGGTTGATTTGATTGGACTGAAAGTTTGGAATGAGGTGTTTAATTATTATATTGAAATTCCCTGCGAATTTGAATTCTCTCGAAAGAAATATTTTTGACGAATTTTTTCCTCTGGGTTATTTTAATGAGATTTCTGGAAACTTTGGAATAATTTTTTCTCATATTGTCAGTACCCTTCCCCCTCCCCCCCCCCCCCTCCCCCGATGACTTTTTTGGACCCATCATCAACAATCTTGAAACCGGGCCCAAGTGAAGTCTTTGCTTTGCTTGTAGAGCCAAAGGAAGAGAGACTTTTCGTTAACTATGTGAACTTTTTTATTCATTCCACACTGTTTTTATCGAATCATTGAATCATAATCTGAACATGAATTTCTCCTGGAGTTTGTGAGAAAATTCACTTTGAACATGATTATTATTATGTGCTCAATTATAGCCAATGCGGCTTATGGCCCATGAATACACCTCCCTACTTATTATATTCGTATAACACAAGTTTAGAGACTGGTTTCAAGGAACGATTAATAAAGCGTTTATATTGGCAATTAATTACCGAGCAATAGATTGTGGACGGTCATTGAAGCGTGTATAATGGAGTGGACCCAGCTATTTCATTAAAGAGCGCGCAGTGAACGTCTGTAACCACGACAGAAGAGGAGCGTCCATATACCGACAGAAGAAACACAAATATCGTCAACATATTTGCCAAGCTGTGCTTTTTACAGAGTGGAATGTTTTTTCAGGATGTATTTTGAGGAAAGAATTGAATATCCATTTCTCAGAAGCGGACGTCCAATGAGGCAAAAATTTAAAACCGGGGTGATTTTACAGATATGCGTTATCATAAAATGTCAACCGTGCAAGATAGATAATTGACAAATACTTCTTTTGATGCAGAGAATATTTGTCGAGAATTGGAACGAGTGAAGTTTCATAACAACAAAGATGGAAAGATAACTCCT
>CAXFZR010000464.1:0-22500 GCA_964007535.1 Brachyptera risi
ATATATAATATATATATATATATATATATAATATATATATATATAATATATATATATATATATACATATTTATGTATATATATATATATATATATATATATACATATATATATATATATATATATATATATATATATATATATATATATATATATATATATATATATATATATATACATATATATATATATACATATATATATATATATATATATATATATTTTTTTTTTTTTTTTTTTTTTCATATATATATATATATATATATATATATATATATATATATATATATATATAGATATATATATATATATATATATATATATATATAGATATATATATATACATATATATATATATATATATATATATATATATATTTTTTTTTTTCTTTTTTTCATATATATATATATATATATATATATATATATATATATATATATATATATATATATATATATATATATTATATATATCGTACTGGAGGAACCATCCCGGCATTATAACGATACGTCCGATTTTAGTATTTAACTATTCTTTGGTTGAATACATCCCACTAATTAACAATGCACCAGCAAGATCTATTGGCAACCGATGAATTATCAACAAGATGAAGATTTCTCGCGTATGGGAAGGAAACAGTCGTGGACTCGTGGACTACACTGTAGGAACACCCCGGCATTTCACCCAGACTACAGAGGGAAACCACACAAAAAAGCTATAAGATGGTCGTTGGCAGGGAATGAACTGAGGTCTGATCTACCCTCATCTCCTGGGTCACGTGAAGCAAGCTTATTATCACCTAGTCACATGCCGGTATATTGAAAGTGATTCAATACATTTTTCAAACTCGAATATTATTCATTCTCCTTCTTAAATTCATTTATCGAGATTCACTCTTTAATTACCTGGCTACTGGTAGGGACACTACCAGTAACATGCCAGCTGCTATTTGTATCCTGCTTTACATCAGGACAGCGGCACTCGTCGCTCCCACTATTCTCAAGAATGACGCGTAATCCAGATGTGTTGCATGACAGAACAACTCGACATCCTCGAGTTTGACGACCCCCAGGTGGAGCGGCATGAGGAGTTAAGTCGACTGGTGAGCACTTGTCATAACAACGCAATTTGAAGCCAAGTGGCCTAAGTAGATTCACAATGTCCATCACATCGAGACCAAAAGGCTCCTAAAATTGAAAATCAACATTATAACTCAATATAGCAATCCTTACTGATTGGATAATTGGAGGAGCGTAAGCAAAGACCTTACTTCAAAAGAAACTTTTTTTTCTCACGCTCCACAGATTGAACGAAAATTGATTGATTGGTGGTGTTTAGGGGCGCTCAACGTTTGAATGTGAACGAAAAGACTGCACATATTAGGTTATCATATAACTTGAGGTAAAATGAAAAGTCGTACAATATGAGAAATGAATAATAGAATAATAATAACAACAACAATATTAATAGTGATAACAATCAATAAAATAATTCAAAATAAGAAATTTACGGCACGTTATATGGAATTCTAATCGATGTTTTTCATTCATCATCACATTTATCATTATTATTACTCTAACTGCTTGGTATTAACATCAAAATTTTATTACTCATTTTAAATTTCAAACATATATATACTGAGAAAAATCTTCCTGGTCATTGGTCTCCAAGATGAACAGCTATCATCAATAAATGACTTTCTCTCGAATATATATTTCATCTGTGTGGTTTATAAATAAGATTCTTTAATCATATATTTCAAATCAAAATTGATTCTGATATTTTTTTCAATGTGGTATATTGTCGGCAAATACCAGTCAGTTTGAAAGAAACCTAGGAGGCTATGACTCACGGCACGTCAATGTTACTACCACGTCCTTGCGTTTATCAATACCAGAAATATTGCTGGATCTACTCTGCAGTTGCAATATAAATTCTCAATTTTTCAAAATTGGTTTCCTGTATTAATACGTCTCCGTGTTTTCACTGTGTCCTAGCTATTGCATTTTAGTTTTGATTCCGATAGGTCAAATTTAGATTGATTTTTGGTGGTGCCTGGTGTTTTGATGACGATCATACCTATTACCTAGCTAGAATTATTACTGATCCCGAGATAAATCTTAGGTCCGTGATAGAACCTAATTATCAGGTCTACGCTCTGCATTTTCGCAGGCGACCCTTATATTATCTTAACATTATTTTATATGAGTAACATTTATATTATCTCGCAATTTATTTGACTTTAGTGTGATGTGAACGGCCAACTATTATTTTTTAAGCGTCAACTCTCAATTTGTATTCAAATGCTTTATATATTTTTTTTGCATGTGTATTGGGTTTTAACGACACACTATACTGATGGCTACGATCTATTGGCGTCGGTGAATGGTGAATGAGATGATGGGATGATGAGATGAAAGGTTATTTTATTAGGTGTTTTGGATGGTGGGAAGGAGTCGGTGGTCGTGGCCTGTTGTTAAGGAACCATCCCAGTATCAACCTGAACGACAGAGGGAAACCACGAAAAACCCCTGTCAGGATGGTTGACCATGGCGGGAAACGAACCCCGGTCTCCCGAATGACGGTTCAGTGTGTTATCACTCGGCCACGCGTCTCGGTCTTCATATTCTATTCTATTCAATTCAATCTGTATTCAGCCACCTGGCAGTTTTTTTTTCTGTTTTCTACCTCTTGATAAATATTTGACTAATCAATTAGTTGATACGGGTTATATGGTGAACAGCCACTGTGAATCTATTCGGACTGTTCACACGCTGAATATCGCCCTTTTATAGTGGCTACTTTTATCACGTATTATCATGGCATTTGTTTCCACTTATAAATGAAGTATATTTTTTTATTATTAATATTATTTTCATTATTATTATTACAACGTACAGTAAGTAGTAAACCTTCTAAAATTGCATAGGCCGACCAATACCATCAGTGGCGTATCAAGGCACGAAGAGACAGGAGTGCAAACTTCCCTTTTTTTCAACATATTTACTCTAATTTAATTTTTTAATATAAATGTGATTCAAATTTTCTTCGAATGATTGACACATTTATCCATTCATATGGAGAAGTGTAGAATATACTGTCAATCGCACATGGATTATTTCAATTAAACTCACTCATCGATTGCTGAGTATTGAAATTCCCTCGGCTTGATATTTGCTCTGCGAAAATGTATACTACTACAACAACACAATAAATCCGTCTTGCTCCATCTGGTTCCATTGATAAGATTGAACCCTCACTGTGTCTCTCGTTTATAGTTACAAAAAAATATGAACATATAAATTATGAATAATGAGTTAAAAATTATGATTTTAGCAAATTATGTCAGTCTCAGTGGGCCCCTGTGCTACTGCACCGCTTGCACCGCCGGTATTTACGCCACTGCCTACCATACAAGTTTCAACAGCAATGCATAAAACTGCAATTCAATTGAAAATTTGGATCGTGAACTGGCTCCTCAAGAATTGACAATTCCATCCTGGAATGTATTATTAAATGTTCACAATGAGTAAGTCAATAATGGAACCAAATTGATGTCTGTCTCATCATATTTAGTCCAAAACCAACTGGAAATAATTATAAAATGAAATAAAATGAAATAATACCCACTTGAACTGGCTGAGGTTGTTCGTTGCATGACCATTTCATTGCCCATGACAAGAACTTTCTTCTTGCACATTTATAATCATTTGCAGCAATTGATATATCAGATCTGGGTGTATCCATGTTCCTCGAACGATGGTTCACGTATTAATAATGATTCAGAGTGTATCTTTATCTCAGTCAAGTGGGTCCTGTATAACTAGAACGACACTTGATTGGTCAACCTTCGTCGCTAAACAGGTTTAAAGGGCCGCATCCCTTATCTCTTGTCATTACCGGTATAAATTCTGAGAGTAAAACATGTTGTGTATGAATCTTTTGAATAACTCACTCGACAATACATGCTGTCAGTTGATTTTTTTACTGTTTTCTTCACTGTTTTCATGTCTTGTATGTGATGTGAGAATGTCGTTGTATTTTCCTTCTATATGTCATTAGTTATTTGTGAATTGCAAGTCGATTGAATTTATGGTATCCAACTTTATTGGTTTATTTACTTAATTGGCTTTTGCTAACATGTAGGCCTACTGAAAATGATCAAGTTATCTTGTCCACATACAATAGTTATTATTTCTTAAGCGAGGCTTCTTTTTTTTATGGCATTACGCTACACCCGTTACATTATACTTTATTAGTTCGTATCGTTATTTTGTACATGTATTTTTATGTTGTTTATTTAGTAAATGTTGTAAATCTAAAATCAGAATATGAAGAGCGTTTTTATTTGACCATCTTATTGGTAGAGCAATATGGTATAGCAGCTATTGTAAACTAGCAGTTGCTTAATTGTACTGTTTTTGTACATGCTGAATATCGCCTTTTTGTAGTTATATCCTTGTATTGTTAATCACTGTTTCAGCTTCAAAATTAAAGTAGGTAGCTCATTATTATCATTCATTTTGATATTATTAATTGGACGCTGAAACGCAGCATATTCGTTGTAAGCTGGTGAGAGATATTTGTAGGTCTACTCGAAAAATCGACACACCTTGACTTATTTTAACTCTGCATAGCTTTGTTGAAACCGTCAATTCTACAAAGCCGTGAATCACCGTGCGCAAGATACTGAATGAAGAATGTATAACCATTAACCACTATGTCCAGCTATTTGAAGTGAATTTGTACATTGAATAATTAGTTTCTTTAAAACGGCTACTCTGCTCTCAGTGAAAATGAATAGTAGGCCTAACGTGAATTATATTTGTATTTACGTTCAGTAAAAATTATAAGCTTCCTAACTGAGACGTGTGGTCGAGTAGTTAATACACTGAACCGTCATTCAAGAGACTGGGGTTCAATTTCCGCCATAGTCGACCATCCTAACAGGTTTTTTTCGTAGTTTCCCACTGTCGCTCAGGTCAATAAATTGGGATGGTTTCTTAATAATAGGTCACGACCGACTCCTTCCCACTAACAAAAAAAATAAAAATAAAATAACCTTTTATCTCATCATATCGTGTATCATTCACTGACGCCAATAAATTGTAGTCATCAGTAGAGTGCGTCGTAAAACCCAATATAAATAAATGAGCTTTTTGGATTTTTTTTCTCATATTTTCCGCCAGGCTTAATCTTATGTTTATTTTTTCGAAAATGCATGCATGTGTTGTTGTTTCTAAAAAGTTGCTCAGCCGAAAAACTATACAGTTCCAACTTCCAAGTTGGATAAGTCCACATCACGTAGGCCTATCCAGGAAAAAAATCATGTTGATCAAGGAGCACAAGCGACCAGGTGCAGTATAGGTACAAAACACACACACACACACACACAGACAAAGCTCCGAATTGGATGGAAGTATTCGCTATAGTTTAAGAGTGCAAGGGACCAGGGAGTAATCAGTCTATTGGTGATGACTTTAGAACAGTATGAGACATCAACATTTTAGGACTACGGAGAAAGCACAGATATTTTCAATACCTTCAAACACTTGAACATAAAGTTGTATGCAATTACTGAATAGATAGAAAATAATATAGTCATGATTGTATATGAACATAAACAAAAACCAAAAATAATGTCATTGAATATTTTTTTTCGAAGTCGTTATTCGCGCGCTCAGCGCGCCTCCAAACGTATATTCCTTATTCGCGCGGCGACAGAGCGCGCTCCCAAGCGTATATTCCTTATTCACGCGGCAACAGAGTGCGCTCCCAAGCGTATATTCCTTATTCGCGCGGCGACAGAGCGCGCTCCCAAGCGTATATTCCTTATTCACGCGGCAACAGAGTGAGCTCCCAAGCTTATATTCCTTATTCGCGCGGCAATAGAGCGCGCGTCCAAGCATCTATTCCTTATTTGCACGGCGGAGACAGAGCGCGCCCGCAAGTGGCTGTTTCTTTTTCATAACCAGCCAAGTTATTCAATAGTGGTACCATTAAATGTGCATAGGCCTACTAAAACTAGGTTTGAAGTTAAACAATAAACGTTTCAAATATAAAGCTTTTTGAATGGTGTTTCTTTTTTCCTTTAGTGACAACTATTTTAGGACTCTTTGGTTAATGTTTTTCCAAAATTATTCTTAGCACCTGTTCATGAAGTTTGAACACCCTATATCAAGAGAACAATCACAACTCATGGCCTAGTAGGCATACGCATATATCAAGCGTAATATTTAGTAACTTAGTTTCTCACAGTGTTTAATTAGTTGAATCGTGTATAAAAAGTGAGGTTATGTCATTAGCGCGCGAATAACATTCACGCTACTGGGGGCGCGCGATTAAGTATTAGGCCACTGGGGACGCGCCAGTAACTCCTTGGGACTTTGGGAGCGCGCAGGGTCAGTATGCGAATAACATTCAAGTCACTGGGAACGCGCTCTGTTGGCACGCGATTAAGAATTAACCCACTGGGGGCGCACCAAGCGCACGAATAGCTTCTGTGTCCTTGGGGGCGCGCGAATAACGATAGCCATTTTCTTTTAGTAATCCAAAACATGACTGGAAGATTGAAAATTGAAAAAAAAATCGTTCTGGGGCGGTTGTGCCTTCCAATCTCTCCATACCCCTCATACAATTTGTGGTGGAATGATTTTGACTTTGAACTGCTTTGGCATTGATACGGAATTTTCCTTTTTTGAATATGGTCACCCAATGATGGGACAACATCAATTGCATCAATATATAGCTCATCAATGAAGTTTTTTTATTAGTATTTTTTTACACGATTTTGGTCTTTCGGGCTGTACAATTGATCATGTTCATATTAGCTAATTTTATAACCTTTATCAACATTCCAAAATACACTGGCAGACTTTCATGTATGGACCTGAGAATATTCCAACGTGTTGAGTAAAGAAATTCTAGTCTTCTGGGTCAATGGCAAGAGCATCCCTTCAGCTTCAACCACTTCTTTCCTTGGCCGCTTCTCAACTTTCACCCTCGACTGGTCCCTCCACATCCATGCTACCTCTTCCCGCATCCTGAGCAGCAGTTTTATGCTCCAAAAATTTAAGCTCATCGTCAACCCTTCATCTCTCCTCACTGTCTACCACGCTCACATTCACTCTCTCCTCTCCTCTCCTGCATCCAACCGCATCTTCATCCTCCAGAAACGTGCTGTAAGAATCATTGCTGGGCTGTCACGTCGCCAATCCTGCAAACCTTACTCCACATCCCCACGCATCCTGACTCTTCCAATTGAAACATAGCTAACGATGAAAAAGGGATGTAGTACTGACAATTTTTTGCTGTCAACATTCTCACATTACGTACCAGTATCTTGTATTTTGAAAATAAAAAACAGTGGAAGTGGAAAACTCGACCAACTGTACATTATACTTGTATGAATTCACCAAAGATATAGTATGTCGTTTGGTCCCGTAGTTGGAATATGATGAGTTCATAAGCTGCCAAGTCCAATGTCTTATAAATACTCGGTCATTAATTATTCATCATTGGCCTATATTTCAATCAATATTTCAAAAGTGATGTGATGTGAAAATGAGGTTGGAAAACGCGTAGAATGCACCAAATCGATGGGAAAGGACGAAAAAACTTTAGGGCCATGCTCCGGACCCCGAGTACTGGGGGGATAGCCCCCCAAGACCCCCCTTCGGCCACTGAAAAAACTAAAATATTGGATGTGAAGTTGTGGGGGCAGCATAATCAATAATTATCCTTGCTTACCTTACAATTTTGTTTACGTGACGTCTCTGTGAAGTTTCAGTCTTTTCAGTCGATTTGATTCAATGCGATTTATTGGTAATCCACACGATTTTATTTTCATGTGATATTGTCTGTCTGTTGATTTTAGTGACGCTTGATAATTTTGTATCGGGCCTATGAATATTTATTTTTATACTTCTTGATTTTGTTATCAACGTTAATAAAATATTTCCATTCTTTATCTATTCTGTCATTCTGAATTCCATGCTATTTATTGGTATTTTTCATTTTCATGTGATTTTATCTGTCTGTAGATTTTTGTGCCGCTTGCTAATTTTTCATCGGGCCTATAAATATTTATTTCATACTTCTTGATTTCACTTCTCAGCTCTATATTCCCATTCTTAATAAACGTAATTTTGTATTCCAATTCATTTTTCATTCAGTCCATTCAGTCGTTTTGGACTTCACGCGATTCATTCTCATGTGATTTTACCTGTCTGTTGATTTTTTGACACTAAGTAATTAATAATCAGGTCTCCTGAATATGTTCGTTCATTGATTTCAAGATTTCACAAGATGTACTCAATTCAACATAACTTTCTTTGATTCTGTTTAATTCTCTGAAATATTTTTATACTGTTATTTTCGTTCCATTTGTATGTTTCTGGCTTAGAATTGAATTTCGACACCAATTGTAATTTGTAATTGCTGTCGATTTTTCATTTGATGTTGCTATATGTAGTCGACTCGAGAATTATTGTGAATTGTTTTCATATCCAATTACTGTAAAATAAAATGTATAACTGTTCAATGCGGAATAAATGTTGTAGCGACAGTACTGAGAGTTTACTATTGTTGTTGTTGGTCAAGTATACTTTGTTTTCGCAGTTTGCTATTTATAACGTGTTAAGTGTTGCTGTTCTAACACATATGGATCAACAACCAATACATAGGCCTATAGCATATTCCATAAATACATTGTTAGCAATGGTTCAATCTATAGATTTATATTGGTCAAAATGATCAAATAAAATCACAATTGCATTATCTAGTGATTGTCATCAATTTTATATAAAGATTATTTATATTCTAATAATTCTGTTGTGTAGTCAACTTTAGAATATGTAGCCCTACTAGCCTACCTAGTCATGAAGGGTTGAATTCACATTTACTTGTGTAGCTTCAAAAGACGACTGCACTCGCAAACAAAAAGTACGATGACATCTGGGATTACTGAGAATATCTCCCATCCCTCTATTTACCTTTTTTCTCAGAGACCCTTACTCAGTTCATGCGTTCCTCGAATAATAGCGCACAAGTCCACTACAGTTTGGTGGAAAAAAATTCGTGCTCAAACGGCGCTCAATTCAAAACGATTTTCGATTTATAATTTCTTACAAATAACCCATTTGTTGTAGATACTTGAAACTGAAACAACTGCTGGGTAGTAAAACAAAAAATGAAAAAAAATGCTATAAAGTGACGAGTTTGTGAAATATCACGTCAATGGTTAAATTCCATCACATTTTTTTTGTATTTCGTGACGTATTTTCTTGAAAATGACTGAATAAAAAAGTAATATTGTGATATCAATTATAGAGCATAAAATTATATACATTTCATATACATTCTCATATGCATTTTGTCCAATGTCACTGGTTCGTGAACATAGAAAAAAAATAGTGAAGATGAATTTCACTTTTTTGTAAAACCCGTGCATGCACCCCCTCAACAAAATCTCATGCCCAGCTTGACGTCACTTTCTAAAGCAGTGCCTTAGCTTTTAAACGAGCCACAGGGTTGGTCTAAATAATTACAAAATCTATTCCTCACATGAATTCAGCAATATCCACAGCTATGTTTGTACCTCAAGTCAATTTACAAACATTATTTTAGTAAATTGTATATCTTACAGGACAGGAATATACAGATGAATGAAAAACAATGTCAAGTCAATTGCTTCAAGTTATATTCTATCAACAACTGAAGCAGAACATAACGCTCACATTAGTTTTGACAAGGCGAAGAAACAAACGAGATCATATAAGAATCTTTAACAGAGAATCTAATAGGACTGAAAACTGTTCATCAGGTGCTTATTGATATAACCTTACAAAAATACCAAGATAGTAGGCTAGTTAATAATCTAAATGTAAGTAGCAAATGGTACAGTATTCAGCACTGTACGTCCTAAACCAGGGTTGCCACTGTTTTGAGGTGAAACAAAGCAATCAAGAGAAAAATTAAGTCAAAAGTAAAATGGAAGAAGCACTTGAAGATGTGATGTATGCACAGCCTGAACAAGAAGTAAAGCATTTTTTCTACCTGGCTGAACCAGTTAACCTTGTGATATTGCATCGGATTTAATAGGTATCAGACAAACGGAAAAGAAGTTATACTTTTGGTTCAAGCTATATACACACGTACTTTACTTTTCAACAGAAAGCCCGAGTATACGTACGTATGCCAGTATGTATATGTAATAGCATACACTGTACGTTACATGTTCTCATACATACACAAAAATAATTTTTACTTAGGTATAAAGCTGCAAGCAAGTTGAAGTCAACAACAATATAGGCACGATACCGAACAGCAGACTGATCCAGCTCAGTTCAAGTAGTAAAAGTTGATGTTTTATGCCAGAAAAGAAAAAAACAATACCAGTTTGGCCCCATCTAGCTTTTAGTAGGTCTATATATTTCTCTGTTGGTTTGAGAAAAGCTATTGCAACTGAAATGATGACTATTGTTTCCTCAATGACCCACAAACAGCTGGGTTTTTAGGAACATCCTATAATTTTCGGTGATTTGTGCGCATGGATTGATCAAGGTTTAAGCATAAAACTGGATATTCAGAGTGTCTAAATCATCACTCTTGAAAGTTGATTACATTTTACGATGAAATTATTTTATTTTGTGTACGGAACTGGGAGGTTGTTAACATTGGTAACAGTTCAACTTGCAACAGGTGTAGCTGTTATACTCTCTGTTATATTGATGGTCAATCATAAACTTACTAGAATAGCTACATGGCTCAAAAAACTAATGACAATGACATCAAAATGGAATAGGTGAAGAAAGTCAATTCAGTGGTAACCCTATTTAGGTACTTCATTAATGGTATCATCAATCACATAGTTGTTTCAACATACCGTAATTGTACAGAATAAAGGCTACAGCAATAACAAACAGTTCCCATCACGGTTCCAAGACCTGAGCCCAATTCAGATTCTGAACCAAACATTAGGCTACCTAATTCGCTATTCATCAAACACACAATGAAAAAGGCAGCTTTCAACCCATCTTTAGTACCCTGATTGCATCTTTCATTACATTAACAACATATTTACCCTCTATAAGCAGTGCAATGCCAGAAAACAAATCATGAAAACGATGTGCATCTCCGAAATTTCTCCCATATTAAAATGGTCAATATCAAGGTAAATGATTAAAATATGCATCTTAAATGAAAATCAATGCTTGAATGAACTGAAAAAAAAGACAAATTGTCCAAGCACATTTTTCAATTGCTATTATTTAATAATAAAAAAATATTAAACAAAAAAAAATCAGTCAAATTGCGGAATGTAGGCAGGAAAAACTTCAATGGCAAATTCAGAGTATTGCTTTCAACTTGTTTTTTAATGTAACGAGATATTATTTGGTAAAATTATTGTGAAATATTAAGAACTGTTGCCACCGCAGGGGAGACATGCACTGCTCGTATCGAGCAAGTATGTGGGGTTGAAATAATTAACAACTGAAGTCATTTATCACAAACGAAACCACATTTAAACGTTCATATTCATCAGCACTTGCTAACCAATATTAAATGAACATTATAAATTGAAAAATTAAGACATTCAAAGCTTGGTGAGCCAAGCACAGCGAGATTAGGTGGGTGTTCGTCAAAAACACGTTTTGCTTCCATTGAACACTTTGCGGCAGTTTCGCAAAATTAACATCACAAACTCATTTTGTCATTATTATAGGGGTTTTTCGCTTCCCCTGAACACTTCCGAACAACGGAAAATTTACACTATTATCCTGAGTGGAGTACCTAATAAATGTTATAGATCAAAACACTTGTCCTATTTCATTAATGTAGTTACACATCAACAAATGAAAAATAGGTCCTATGCAATTAGTGTCCCAACACTGTACAGTAACGCACTTTGGTATAAGACTGGCAGACGGTGCCCAAAGTACGATCGGTTGGGAAATAACAAGACAAAATATACATTTGTTATTAGTAGTGTCGAATACATAAATGTACATTTTAGAACTGAGTTGGGAGACATTAATCTCAATAAATTAAGATTACAATTAATCGAGTGTTAGACAAAGTAACACCACGTACTTAAAAACAACATGGATCACTTTTAGTTTTGCATTAATATCTGCACTTCTGAGCACCAATGGAGTGATATGAAGAATTGAACATTTTCTACAAAAATAATCACACAACACACTTCTGGCTTTGCTATAAAAAGTGGGGAAGACCACCTATTTAAATTGGGTGCAGTTAACCTAGCCTAACCAAACACATCTGTATCTTACTTCAATAAATAGTTGGCAGACTATTCTCTAAATTAGGCAACTTTGGTTTGGCCCAACTATTTGGTAAAAATTGACATATTTATGTTGGGTTAAGAAAGGTTAAATAAACACCAGTTCTCTTTAGAACCTCCTTCCAGGACAACATTTGGCCAGTTGACTGGTAACAGTCAACCAGGTTCACAAACTTTTGCAAAAAGAATTGTGATAGCAATTTGTAAAACTAGTAAACAAACTCTTTTAAAAACTGTAATTGTGAAGTTGGTATTGACTAGCTTGCAAGTTGCATACTTGAATTACTTGGAATACAGGTTATTTAACGTACCAATAAAAGGAAAGGTTGAGGAAGCAATTGTTATATTAAACTGTTAGGCTTACTACTACCATAGGCTTCTTCGAAAACACAAGTAAGTAACCAACAATCGTTACCACCGCAATACAGCTAACTGGTGAACATAGATTGAGATTGGTTCGTACCAACTGACTCGAGTTCGAGAAGTGATGTAAGCCCTACACAGAAAATATTTTATTAATTCTACAGGGGATTAGAGCAAGGTAAAAACTACTTGCACATTTGGAATTAAATATGAAGATATTCAAACTGACAAGAAGCAGTTCATACTAGTACCAACTTGAGAAAATGTACACCCATCAAGTTATGCACGCATTTCACATTTTAATTCGGTGTGGTTTTTTGTCTCACTTCATACATAATATAACCAAATTTCATTACAGTGAAGACGGACCACTTTGTGTTGTCTCCCATACGTTGCAACATCATTACTGCTCCCGCCTTACTACGCCGAAAGCTATACCGACATCAACAGATGAACATAGGTGGTGAAATTATTCGAGGTACCGGAAAAACTTACCAGTAGTGAAAACTGGGCTTCGTAATGACATTATCAAAACTGCCATCATGCATTTACCGAGCACAATGTCCTACACTAAAAAATTAAATCAGCTACATTTATACACAGATTGAAGAAGAGCCATTACGGTAGTTATATTGGAGTTATACTTTTGTAAAACTGTGACCAATATGTCACACATCTACAACAGGCATTAACAAAGTCGATGAAGTTAAGTTCGATAAAAAATAATATAGTAGAACCTCTTTAATACGTCCGTCCCTCATTAAAGCGACCACTGCGATAAGTCGTCTTTTTAAGGAAGTACCGGTCAAATTTCTTAAGACACTGTAGGCCTATTCATTCTTTGATAATGCATCCCTTGATGTAACGACCATCACAAGAATATCACCATTTCTTTTTTGGTTTCAATATGGTTTCTTTTATGGTTTTGTATGACAAAATGTTCCATTTATTCATTTATATTGGGTTTATACGGAGTTTACTGGAGCTAAGATCCATTGGGTTCATACGGGGTTTATTGGGGCCAAGATCTATTGGCATCAAGGGGTGTATGAGACGAGATGAATGGCCGTTTCATTCGATGTTTTGGATATTGGGAAGGAGTCGATCGTGGTCTGCTGTTTAGGAACCATTTCAGTAACAACCTAAACGGCATTGAAGAACCACGAAGAACTTGTCAGGAGGGTCGACCATGGACAAAACGAGTTTGAATTACAAACTATCCGAATTTAGATTCGGTGGATTGGTCGATTTAGTCTCTCCCCCATCGAAGTCGCACTATCAAGGTTCTACTATATGTCTTGAGATTGTTACATAAAAAGCAATATTGTGTGTCCAAAGATATGGGTTCTTTACACAGTCAGTAAGTATTTGTTCTGCTCTGCTTTACTGCTTACTTTAAAACCACCTTTGGGCGACTGGCAGAACCAGCACAACCAAGGAAACAAGTGCTCTACTGAGGCAGAAAAGAGCTCACGGAAAAGGAAGCAGATACTAGTGAACGGAAAACTACTTTTCAACAGGTGATGTACTGAGAACATATACTTTGGCACCATAATTAAAAAAGAAATACCTTCCAATCAAATGGTTCCAAATTGTTTCTTAATTTTCTTTTTAAAAGTTCTTTTGGATAGCTCAATGATCGTTCATCGGCTCCAAAACTTAAGAACAAATAATACTAGTGAAGTCAAGGCAGAAGTAATGTCAGGAACAAACATGTGGGAAAGACCCCAGAAAATCAAAATGCAGGCCTTTTAATTAAATTGCAAGTAGCAAACATTAACCATCACTCCACTGTTGTTCAGGTAGCTACAGTAATAATAATCTTTATAGTCTATTTGCCACTTTGAGAGTCAAGTTGATTAAAGTGGCACAAGTCTCGGAGCAGGGCCGACACACTCAAGAGGCAGAAGTCCACTGCTTGGCCACTGTTTTCAGCTCTGCTTGACGCGTTTTCGCGGCGGCCCGATCGGAGGGATCTGCTGCGTTGCTAGTGCCCGAAATGCCTCGGCTATCAGGTGGGGATGGGACTGAATCATGCATTTCCAGCCAGTAGTTTCCATCACGTCAGTGGCATGTCTAAACAAACAACATAAAATATGACACAAGATCAGAATACGATACTAATAAGGGTATGAATATATCTCGAATTTGAATAAGAAGTTGAAGAGATTCAAGAAGGCAATCTAGGTATGGCCACATGATTAATAATTTGTGTAGAATGATTCAATTTGAAAATAAAAATGTGTTCCAGATCAACTAAATCCTCATAGGCTTGTAAAGTTGAAGAGCCCACGCTCGCCGCTGATTCAGTCTTAAGATCAGATCGATTACTTCAACACTGTTTTCAAATTGGATTATTCGAAAAAGTTCAAATGATTTTCTTGAATTGATCATCATTTTAAAAATTTCCATCCTTTTTATTAGACGCGTAAGAATAGGCCGACGCACGTTGAGCTTTGAGTGTGTCATCCGACCGAGTGGTCTGACCTTCAGATCACCATATGCTGAGCTCGGAACGTTTGTTCGTCACACCACTGACTCGGGACGGACAAGCCAATAGAAAATTGGCAGAAAATTAAAATTAAAATAGAATTAAAATAAATATTATTATAAATATATTAATATATAAATATATATATATATATTATATATATATATAATAATATATAATATATATATAATATATAATATATATATAAATATATAAATTATATTAAAATAGAAAATTTGGCAAGCGGCGGCACTAGTAGAGTAAACACGGGCAACTGTAATTGAGGCCCTAGCAACGGTTTCTATGTATCAGCTGGTTGCATAATTTCCTTGAACGCAATACGGAATTGGCTAAATTCCAAGTGGGAAGAGTGATGATTTTAGTGAAACAAGAGTTTTTTGGTTAATCCAAATTTTTATAATTCCAAATAATTTTGTTTGGAGTCCCTTCCATTTCGAATGAATGAGGGTTTACTGTAGTTCAAATTTGTTGGAAATTTTGTATTATAAGTGTACATGATGATGTTAAGGAATGTTCTATGAATGTGATGGTATAAATTAGTAGTTACTTTCGAGTATGAGGCACATTACATAAATTGTGATGTTCTACTAAACAGTTGAATGTTATTTCAAATTGGTCTCAACAAGAGGCAAGCGTATGCTCTCTACTTCACAAGCCTATTGTGTGAACACTGAAAATGTCGGAGAAAGAACAAAAATGTTCATTCCTTGTTTCCACCTTGTAAGATATGGTAGCCACTATTAATAATTCCAATTTTGGAGTCTAGATTAATTGGCATGAACCTACGACTTTTTATAACATCATTTGATGCTGTGACAAGTTACACTGTAATCAAAGATATCTGCATGGACCAAAAGACAAATACAAACAAACAAAAATTATCGAAGCAAAGTGTTACCAGGTAAAAATATTTTTACATTGCATCACATTTTGAGAATTATGCATCGAAGTTGGAAGAACGAAAAACTGTCCATTTCCATGTTTACAGTTGAAACGGCCATTTTGCACAGTACCACGTAATTGTACGGGAAAACACGGAAGATGTTTGTCAGCACATAGCCAGCAAATGCTACACAAATACAGAGACGCTTCTGAAATTGATGTAATCAAACTGCAATTTGATATGCGATATTGCTCACTAGTCCCAGAGTGTTAAAACGCTCACTTCAGTTTTTATCCATTCGGTGAACAATGCACAGCTATCAATAAATAAAAACTAGTTAATAGTTATCTAGTATTTGCATCTATTACTGAATGATGAATGAGATGAAGGGTTATTCAATTAGGAAGGAGATGGCCGTAGCATATTACAAAGGAGCTATACCAATGCTCACTTTCATGGCTAGTGAAAACACGAAAACAAGCAGGGGTGCAGTTTCAAACCTTAGTATTCAACCGTGTCCGGATGCAAGTACCAAGGATCACCCGTCAGTTTTCAACACTATTGTAGGCCTATATATACTATACTTGAATTGACCATCTCCATGACTTTTTCCGGGGGAATATGGATGGTGGATATACCAAAAGGATGAATAACTATTCTCAATATGTGACCAGTAAACTAAACAGCAAAAGAGACTAACAGAGCCTCACACTCGCTCAAAGATGGTTGATGAGCCAAATCATGACTTACGTGTTGATAAAGTCGATTGCTTGCGCTTTCAACTGGTCTGCGCTGTGCAGGTCAGCCAAGACCAGAATATCTGCTGCATTATCAATCGAGAGGCTTGTGCACAATGCTTCCTCACACATAACCTTCAGTCTTTCAAGTGCATACTGAAACAAACAGAACATCAATTTAGTCCAAGAGTTATAAACATTCAGTAAGATATGTTATTATAAAAACCTTTGACATTCAAATCAAGAGGTTATCATGCAACAGATTGTCGCAATTTGAACAATTATCATCAGAGAATATGGGCAATTTTAAAATTGAGATATTTTGTAGGAATTTCGCATGTCGTTCAAGATATTCAAAGATGGCATAGTAAACATAATAAAAATTAAACCTTTCAGGAATATTACCATAAGTGATTTGTCCAATGAGCCCTTCATTGTCAGAATAATAAATAATTATAGCACTGAACACATTGGCACTGGCAAGACTGTGATTTATTGCAAGGTAGGATGTCATGACAAAGAAAATGGGAAACAAATTTTAACCTCCACCCAGAGTGCCTTTGCTAGGTATGGCTATAACATCTACTGACAGGACAGAAGATTATTTTAGGAGACTACACAATATTGTTGTGCTAATGTCCAGCGAAGAACAAAATGAAAATCATAATAATACCACATACTTTGTCGGCTGCTGCTAGTAAATCATCAGCCATTTTCTCTAGGTTTGACGCCTTGCCCGTGTATATGAAGCGCAACATCTCACGCAGGACCTCGTGATCAACGTCGGTAATCTCCACCCGGTTGTGTTTACGTTCCTCCATTTCGTGCTCGAACATTGCCGCAAAAACCGGACTTCGTGCTGCCAAAATAGACTTGTGCGCTTGGAACTCTCGATTTTCAACGGCCAGAGTCACATCGGAGAACTTTTGGTTTTCAAACAGTGACCCTAAATCGTCTGGAAGGCGGCATTCTGGTACCTGAAAATAATCAACAGACCACTTAGTAAGCTAGTACAACTCTAAAGGTTTCGCATAGAGGAGATAATTGCCAGGCTGGCATTGAATGATTACAACTTGTAAACATGATCACTTGAACTAATCTGCACTACACTTGACTCAAGTTTATTAGTTCAGGTGGTCAGTTTGGTTAATGCTTTTTTAGTTTTTCAATATATTTCAATTTACATAGAATTTCTGAATGATGTAATGCATTTACTCAAAGGGACAACACTGTCTTTGTAGAGAGGTGTTTTAGAAGTCTATAGTGACATCTAAACCAGTCTTCCTTGCTTAAAGGGGGGGTACAAATCTCAATTTTTACCATTGGTCCATCTCATTATGTTATGACAGAAAATGCCCTTTGAAAATAAATAACTATTCTAAATATATATGTATATATATATCTCAAACCCAGATAACCAATTAAATTGGGCCAGGGAGTGTTTCCACCAGTTTATCTAGGGCAGACTTCTCATATCAATTGGTTCCTGCCAGTTCCAACTTCATCCTCCTCTTTTTCACTACTGATAGGCCTATCCTCTGTTTCTTCTTCTCTTCCTACGAGTTCCCTCCATCGTTCTCTATTCTCCCACCATCTCTCGTCTTCCACTTCTTCCCATTTTTCTCCTCGGTTGACTACTCCAAACTTGACTCCCTCTTGCCATCTTTCTCTTGGTCTTCCAACTCTTCTCTTGGCTCCATTGTTTTCTGCTATCTCAAACATTGCTCTCGGTATTCTCTCCATTTCCATTCTCCGCATATGCCCGTCCCACCTAAGTCTCTCCCTTTCCAATTTAAATGATAACCTTTCCACTCCCACTTCCTTCCTTATATTACTGCTTCTCTTCTTCTTCAACTTTGACACTCCTGCTACGCTCCTTACAAACTTCATTTTTGCTGCCTCCATTTTCTTTTCTTCTCTCCAGTTGATTGACCATGTAACTGCTCCATATGTCAAGATAGGCAAGTAGTACTCATTATAAATGATTATCTTCCCACTCCTTGGAAAATCTTGGTTCCAAATCTGCTTCCTTACTGTTTGAAATAGCCCGTCCGCCTTAGCTATTCTCTTATTCACTTCTAGCTCTACTTTTGCCGTATTACTGACAATACTTGCCAAGTATGAGAACTCTTCTACTGTACTTCTTCTAGTTCTTGACCTTGCAGCTGTACTTTTTCTTCAATCTTTCTCTTCTCTCTGCTCATCACCACTGTTTTGCTCTTTTCCACGCTAATACTCATCCCAAACTCCTCTCATTTCTTCCCATCTTTCTACTTTCTCTTGCACCTCTCCTCTACTGTCTCCCCATAACAAGATATCATCCTTGGGCCTTCCTTCTCTGGTTCCACTTTTCTGATCATCTCGTCCATCACCATTACAAACAACATAGGTGATAGGGCACTGCCCTGCCTAACTCAACTCCTTACCTCAAACCACTCCGTCCTGCCTCCATTTGTTTGCACTGAAGCCTTGCATTCTCGATATAAACTCTTCACATGGTCTATCATCCCTACATGTATGCCCTTTGCCCTGAGACTCTCCCACACCCTTTCTCTGGGAAGATGGTCGAATGCTTTCTCCAAATCTATTCTATTTTAAATATTTACAAAAAAAATTTTGAAAAAATAGGTTGTGTGAGAACGTCCAATATTCGCCAAATATGATTTTATTTTGTTCAGTATTGTACAAACGTCTACTCAAGTTTTTGACAACCATTGTAAATAAAGCAATGTCCACTTCCTCCCTTCGAACACCCGCCCTCACTTTGTCATAGTAGAAATACGTGTTGATAGTTCAAGGTTATTGGTGGCATAACTATTTGCAACATAAAGCCACACGCCATGCGAATTAATCAATTGAAATTATATGGTGGTAATAAGTAGCTATGTTATACATATCAAACGAAAGATGACATTCGAGCGCAGATATTTTGTGGGAAAACTTTTTCTCTACCTACCGTAGTTCTTCTACGTTCCTAGCTCAAAAAAGCGTTACATGTTATTCTCCATAAGAGAGATTTTCGTTAGGCCCGGTCGAAAATTATCGACTTTTCACGTTTTTTTTCTCCCATGTCAAATGGGGTAAGAATTTTTGCAAGGACGTCTCATGTCATAACATAATGAGACGGACCAATGGTGAGAATTGAATTTTGCACCTCACCCCCCTTTAAATGCCTAAAGTCCAAGAGCAGATGATTATAAAACTATGAAGTGATAAGCAAAAGGACGTTTACAACAACCCATGCTTTATGCAGGACTCTAACCCATGCCCAATGGTGACTTCAGTTTCTGAAGCGGTGTCTCAGCTGACCAAGCTACCTAGGGCGGCCGGTTACTAAAGAATTTTTTTGCACATACGAATGATATAATCATTGATCAAGCTTGCACACAAATGAATCTTCAAGCCCTAAATCAACGAAGTAATGTACGAGTCAAGACTCTGAACTTGACAGTTTATTTTTGTTCTATGTAAGTGGAATAACTTGTTCAATGGAACGACTGAACTCTAAGATCACACACCAATTCAAGAACAAGAATTATACCGTAGTTTATATTAATTTGATGAAAGCAATTCCAATTCAATATTAATACCTATTACCAGTACTGCTTTATTTAGGATTTTAATGACAATTCAACACAAGATACTAGTAGCAAGGACTACTGTAACTGAGTTTCAAGATGAAAGACCTACCAATGATGCAGTTTGCTCATATTTTAGAAGCATTATGGTAATTTCAATCAAGCGTAGGACTAGAGTATTCCAAATTTGGAAACTTACTTTGAATTGAATGGCGTTGGATTGTCCCGAGATATTCACAGAGTCAGCTACCACACTGACTTCACAGAAGATTGTAAGTTTGTCATCCGGAAGAAGACCATTCGCTTCATCCAGTAGGAAGTCACGTCGAATAAACTTTTTAAACCCCCAATCCTTTCCTTGGACAAACCTGTAGGCTCGTTGACTCTCTAAACACAAAGGAAACACATTATCAGACTTGACCTTCAAAATAGAAGCCAAGTTTTGGTAACATTGCAGATGTAACATGACACATAATTGGTTACCACAATAAAGAGGTTAGTGATTAACAATGGACATGTGTTGGAAAATTTTCAAGGGAATCATAATGATTTACCCTCATCAAAAATGTTCACATTTTTTTAATGTTAGGGCCTACACATGTAAATGAAGCTCATCCACAACTTCTAGTTCAAAGTAGCTACCGGTACCAAATTGTTATACGACTGTAATGGTAGGCCTACCAAATACAAGTAAAGGCCCATTCACAACCGAAATTAACAGTAAAATTAGCATTAGCAGTAATGTAATTATTTAGTGGCTGTTCACAACAATAATTTAGCATTAAGGATCAGCCAATGAGATGGCTTGTTTACATTAGCTGATGGCCGCCATCTTTTTGATAATTAAACTGCGTAGCAAAACGATGCGCCTGCTCGACATCGTCCGAACGATAGAAGCCTGTGGCGCGCCAAACGTTTACTCAAATCTGATTGGTCAGTGCTTACACCAAGCTGTAAAATTAACAGCAAGGTTTGGAGTTTGCAAACCTTGCGCTTACTGCTAATGCGTTACGGCTAATGCGTCGCATTGTGAACGGAGTGCATGGGGGCCATAAGACAAATATTGCTGCCAATGCTAATTTTACTGCTAATTTCGGTTGTGAATGGGCCTTAAGAGTAACAAGGGCTGATGCCTCTAAAGACTAATCTCAATGTATTAATTTATTAAACAAGTTGGAAATTAAAATAAGTCATTACAAATTATATATCATTTCATCAATCAGGATGTGGGCCTATATCACACATGATAAAATCCCCATAACACAGAGAAAGGGGAAATCTTACGGAAAACTTTCACTAAAATAAGCATCTATATGTAGGCATGAAAATGAACAAATGAAAATAAACAGATAGGAATATTAGCAAGATGATAATAATGATAATAATTGCCTTTATTCAAATTCAATAATGAAACACAATTTAAAAGGGAAAGGTTTGCTCTGTTGACCAAAAAAGTGACAAAAAAAATTTAAAATTTTTAAAAATTGATTGTTGAGAAAACTGAAGAAGTATTTTCACTAGGATTTGTTTTGAAAAACGAAGTCGAAGTCGAGAAACAGTTCAACCAGAAAAAGGACACCTAGTCTCTGGTGTTACCAGTACTTAACAAGCAAACAACTAGGGTACTTGAGAAAAGCATGTATTGCATGCTGATGAATTCCAGGATATACTCCGAGGTTTTCTAAATATAGGAAATGTAATATTTTGAAGACCATGAGACTATTTTGATATGTCACTAGAATATTCAGAGTAATACGGATGGATATTGAACTAGCCTGTATGAAACTAGTTGGTGTCAATTGTCTAACCAATGAAGAAATTAAAAATACCAATTGTAGAGGGAAAAGTGAAAAATATAAAAAATAATAAAACTAGGAAAACGCAACATACGTGTTGTAGGATGAGCGAGATTTAGTATGAAACGTAATGGAAAATTGTACAACTTGATGTTGGATCTATGAACTCACTGCCTACCTGAATCACCTATTGATAATTTCAATTGTTCTACAAACTAATTGGTTCAACCTGTTGGTCATCTTTCAATAGCTTTCTCAACAAAAGTTTGAATTGATATAAAAATAGGAATATAACCTCTACATTAATTTTCATCCATGAAACCACCC
>CAXFZR010000464.1:27500-32462 GCA_964007535.1 Brachyptera risi
CGAGCCTCGCATATGACATGGGTTTTTGTGAACATCATCCGTCTCTCTTCTGCGAGCTCACTCGTACCCCCTAATAACCTAGCTGTTGGTGAGGTCGAAATCTAAGGTAGCCGGCAAAAAGACCGCGAACAATTTTATCTCGCGGCAATAATATCGAGTAGGGTGAAATGACCGCACGTACATAAGGTCGCGGAGAAGAAAATATCGCGAGCCAAGTGAGCGCGGGTAAAAATACCGTGGAGGTAATAAGATCGTGAACAAATGATCGCGGGCAAAAAGATCGCGGGATCAAACAAAACTGGGCATTTTTCAAACTATTCGAATATGCGTGTGATCAAATTTGAAAGATGATCCATATATATATTTATATATATATATATATATATATATATATATATATATATATATATATATATATATATATATATTCATATATATATATATATATATATATATATATATATATATATATGTATATATATATATATGTATATATATATATATATATACATATATATATATATATATATATATATATATATATATATATATATATATATATATATATATATATATATATATATGTGTATATATATATATATATATATATATATATATATATATATATATATATATATGTGTATATATATATATATATATATATATATATATATATATATATATATATATATATATATATATGTATATATATATATATATATATATATATATATATATATATAAATATATATATATATATATATTTACACATATATATATATATATATATATATATATATATATATATATATATATATATATATATATATATATTCACATCATCAGAACCCTAACAATGTGGAAAGTAATCAATTTTGTTTCAAATATGATGATTTTAAAATTCGTTTCAATATTAAATCTTACCGTAGTTTTTTCCTATATTCGTTTCTGTCTACAATGAATGATCATAGCATATTTGAAACTGATTAGGAATTATATTAATTATATTGTGACCATTTCTAGGAATGATTCAGCGATCAAATTTCAAATTTCAATTGTGAAATCACTCAATCAATGAGGAAACATGAAATGTGATAAATCGTGTTTGTTATATTTTGTGTCGTTTTTCACGTTATGTTTCTCATGTTATGTTTCACTGTAGAATATAATGATAGGCTACTAACAATGTGTTAACAATGTGTGAGTTAAACAACTCAAGAAGTCGAATTTCAACACTCCATAATTCATCAAACGATAATAAATGTAATTGTAATAGTTTTAATTCTGATTTTGAGCATTGACCCAAAAAATTAGTTTCTACTTGGGTATGAAGTCAACTGGAATTATTTTCACTGAATCGGTGAGAAATGCACCTAGGACTAAAATAAAAAATGTATTCTTGTTGTAATGAGAATGTGAAGACACTCACAACTAAATACAATTGATTGGTGTGATATATCGGTATATTGGTTTTCAGCTAATCACTTTTATTCCGTTCCAAGAAAGGTTCATTTGGAGTGACAGCACTCATGGCTCGGGTCCACTTCCTACCTAGGTTGACAAGTGGAAAGGGGATGATTTTCAAAGAGTTCCAGTGTCACCGCTAGATGGAGGAGTTTTCCAACTTATAATTTGGACAAAATCTAGTTACTGTAAGTTACATGACACATTTTGATCATGGAAAACGGGAAGACTGTTGAATTATAGGCAAATCAAGATTTTGAATATTGATGAGAAAGGTTGAACTTAAAGATGTGCAATTGTAATTTTTTTCTAGTTATATTCGGTAACCGGGAATTAGGCAATGAAAACCATCAAATTGGCACTTTTTGATTCAAAAATTGCTCCATCTAAAAATTATTCTTCAATATTCAACTAGGCATATCCAATTGTGAGAGTATCGTTTATCAATTGCTTTTTATCGCAAATCCGTAGTGTTTGTAGTTCTTGAGATATATGTGATGGAAGTGCACCCTGTACTCAACATGAAATCTGTCTAAGATGCGGGCTCTTAAAACTAGAAGCTCAACAGCACCTGTGTGGAGACTTCATCAGAAGCTAGTAAAACTAGTATAAATCAGCTTTTCTTACCCATTGCCTTAGTTTCTTCTCGCTTTGCATTCAAAATGGAGAATTTAAACTTGGCTCTAACTTCACTTTTGTTGCACGATACTAGAAGCAGGTAAAGTGACAAATAGTCTTTGCTTTCTTCATCCAAACCTTTTGGATTAACCCGTAGACACCATTTAAGTTTATCGTTGGCACCAGCCGAGAAGGTGGAGGACTTTAACACTTCCCCCATCTCTTCTCGGCAGAAACTGAAGTTATTTATCGTCCACATGTAGGAAAACTTGACCACTTTCACTTGGGTGTAGCACCAATTTTCAGCTACAGGTGTGTTGACTTCTGGTGGAGGTGGACTTGGTACTCGCGAAACAGCCATTCCCGAACTGACTCTAGATGAGGATCCCGGTTGTGTAGAGCAGTCGCTCACCACAGGCCTGGAAAGAAAATATCACACAAATTATTGATATGCTATTCGTTGAAATAATCGAGCTTGTCAAAAATTGTGTTACAGTCATGTAGAAATGAATGCAATTCATCCAAGTTTTCGAATCTACAAATAAGTCGGCGTGTAGGCCTATATAAACATCGTATTCAATCAACAGGGTACCGGTAGGCCTAGAACCGGTATGTAAAATACAAATATTGGATCACATCAAGTTCAGCAATAGTACAAATCTAATGTCACTTGAAAGTGAACCAGAGATGGCGGAACAATCCATCGAATGCATTGATCTACAACAAAACTAATGTTTGCCTCAGAAAATACAACACAAAACAGATGTGGAATCAAAGAATAGGTAGACAAGTCTCAAAACTGCTTCGCAAATTTAGCACATTTTATGTATTTTCTTCAAAATGGCTGACCCGATCCAGCTGAGAATTTCCAGAAATGTGTATCAAAATGTAATTCAACTTCAAGCAAAATTTTATTTTTTCGGAAAATCAAAAAAATTTCCTTTTTTTTCCACCGTGTTATTTTGACAGGTATTTTTGAAATTTCTAATTCATAAAAATAAAAGTTACCACCCGATAATGCCACAAAACCATACAGATCTAAATTGGATGAGGAATCATAACAAAAAAAGTTAGAAGTTGATAGCTGAAGCCGTTTGACCTGTGAAGAACAGAAAAAAAAACAGAAAAATGAAAATGAAAAAAAAAAGAACACCAATTTTTTTCAGTATGTCAAATTGAATCCTCGCTAAAGCTCGTCTAACAATCTACACTCTCGTCCACCAAGCCATAACTGGCTTGTCTGTGGTTTAAGCAGATGGAAACAATACATTCCGATTTTCTCCTAAGAGGGTTAAAGGAATTATTGAATAAATGAATGAATTTACATATACTGTGATTGACAATGTTGAAAATGAACTTATATTATCAACACGATTCAATTCAATAGGTTGAATGATAATGAACATGAAAAAGAAAATCAGCGTATTTTTAATGATGAGAATGCAAAAGCCACTTGAAAAGTAATGTGCTATACTTGACCGGCAAGCTCGACGCATACAGCGCCCGCAGTTATGTAGGTATAGGCCCTAATTAGGCCGCAAAGCAATAATTATTATTCTTTGAAATACAACAATCAAAATTGAAATGAAGACACTCCCGTGATTGTTTGCTTAAAGTCTAACAGCCGTTTGGTCACCAGAGTCAAAAAGTAATTTTGAAATCAATTCTACATTGGGGAAATTTGAGTAAAGCTTTATTGAACATGTGTATACTTGAATTAAAATTACATCAGACACACTGTCATATTTTTTTGGCCGAAGTTACAGCGCTTGAATGAAATATCAAGTTGCTATTTTGACTTCATTTTGGTGAAAAATCAATCATTTTTCCTCTTAAAATGAGTGTGATTCTTAAATGAGAACGGGTACCGGTACCTATATTTATTTTTGCATAATTCTATCCATAACATCTTTATCTACAATAAAACCAGTTTTTTGATTGAATGCCATTACTTTTAAAATATTGTAATGATTTTTTGAATAATAAAAACGCATGAAATTTGAATGTTGCGTGTTGAATGATAGGGAAACATCCAGTATTTGAAGTGATATAACTCAAAATGTATCCCGGTTAGCCCATCATCTGTTTGGATATATTTATCGAGCACATCAAAACGAATCGACTGGCAAAAAATAATTATTTTTTCGTGACCATGAGGTAATGGCGGTTAGACCTCAAAGACCCCACGAACAGCTACATTATATGGGAAAACCAAGTTTCCAATATGATGATTGTACGATGATTCTAATGTATTAATTGGACATATTGTTCCATAGCTCATAGATCACATTTCTAAAGATAGTAATTGGTATCCCAACTGAGATAGTACTTGACACCCTGACTATCGGCTGAACCAACGTGCGTCGTTACATCTACCAGAACAACAACCTTGGCTGTGAAGACTAGAATCGCTCGCCACCAAGTCAGAAATGTCTCCACTTTACAATTCAACTGAAATACCGTACATGATTATTGTTTGTCTCCACGCTCTCATAACTAGTAACTATATTCTTTATTACTTTTTATATCAAGTTTCAACGACGCACTATAATGATAGCCGAGATCTATTGACGTCAAATGAATGATTAATGAGATGATGGGAAAATGAGATGAAGGTTACTTAGGTAATGGGAAGGATAATGGGAAGGAAGCGATCGTGGCCTATATTGTAGGAACCACCCCAGCATTAGCCCAGACTACAGAGGGAAACCACGAAAAAACCCTGTAACGATGGACGGTGGCAGGGATCGAACCGGGTCCGATCGAGAGAAATACCCTACTTGCCATATTTTTATACTGTCTACATTAATGCTTGATCAATACGACTTATATACCAGTAACACTAGAGATATTATGGTTCCTATATTAGACATTTTAAGC
>CAXFZR010000465.1:7500-17500 GCA_964007535.1 Brachyptera risi
CTTTGGTTTCCCGAAAGCTGCCCGCCGAGTCTTTGAGAGAGAACCCCGGCGGATCGCTAGTTGACATCGTTTATGGTTAGAACTAGGGCGGTATCTGATCGCCTTCGAACCTCTAACTTTCGTTCTTGATTAACAAAGACGTACTTGGCAAAAGCCTTCGCTCCTGTCCGTCTGGCGACGATCCAAGAATTTCACCTCTAACGTCGCGATACGAATGCCCTCATTCGTTTTCATCGATCATTATCTCAGGTTCAGAAAACCAATAAAAATAGAACCGAGATCATCTTCAATTATTCCGTACATACAATATTCAGGCGTCACTGCCTGCTTTTAGCACTCTAATTTGATCAAAGTAAACGTGCCGGCCCGCCAAGACGCCCGATAGAAAAGCGCCGAGGCGAGTGACATGGCACCGGCAACCCGAGACGCTCCGCCGCTTTCGCGGACGAGGCGCGCACGGGACCAGCGTGCCACCGGCAAGATGCCCCACTTGCTTGTACCGCCGGTACGCATCGTCTTGCGATGGACCGACGGCGTGGGACACACGCCCAACTACGAGCTTTTTAACCGCAACAACTTTAATATACGCTATTGGAGCTGGAATTACCGCGGCTGCTGGCACCAGACTTGCCCTCCAATGGATACTCGTCAATGTATTTATGTTCCACCCATTCCGATTACGAGGCCTCGGATGAGTCCCGTATCGGTATTTTTCGTCACTACCTCCCCGTGCCGGGAGTGGGTAATTTGCGCGCCTGCTGCCTTCCTTAGATGTGGTAGCCGTTTCTCAGGCTCCCTCTCCGGAATCGAACCCTGATTCCCCGTTACCCGTTACAACCATGGTAGGCGTAGAACGCACCATCGACAGTTGATAAGGCAGACATTTGTTAGATGCGTCGCCGGTGCGAGACCGTGCGATCCGCTTAGTGGTTATCCAGAGTCACCAAATCAATGCGACCAACGCCGAAGCGCCGCCGATTGGTTTTGATCTAATAAGAGCGTTCTTCCCCTCTCGAGTCGGAACTTTGTTTGCATGTATTAGCTCTAGAATTACCACAGTTATCCACGTACTATAGGTCTCATATCTAAGGAACCATAACTGATTTAATGAGCCATTCGCGGTTTCACCGTATTTTTTGGCTTGCACTTAGACTTGCATGGCTTAATCTTTGGGACAAGCATATCACTACTGGCAGGATCAACCAGAGAGCTTGCTCCAGCTCTGCGGTCGGTACCGCGGACGCCACGTGCGCCCGGCCGACCCCATTTTATTCTATTTTCAGATGATCGAGCGGTCGAAACCGCGGACGCCACTCGCGCCCGGCCGACTCGCATTCAAATTGCGTTTCGTACGTCAAATCTCTCATTTCCTCGGTATGTGCAAGCACATATGTCGGTTCAATCTCTCGATATTCATTTCCGCTCGGTTCGTGGCGAACCTACACTCTGCTCGCTACCATTTGCCGCCAGTGAACGCTGCTCTCGCAGGGAGCTCACGGCATTGCCGGGTTCTAGCCATATCCTCACTCTCTTTAGGTTATGGCATCGAACAGAAACCTCGCTTTCTCGTTTATCCCAAGTAATGTCGGGGTCCACTGGGCAAGCGACTGCATTGCGACCACTGTGTTCCCGGGGGGTTTCCCTAGAAGAAGAGCGATACCAGAACTTAACCTGCATTCGCTTTCTGCTGCCGGGCTTTTGGCTCCGGCTCTAGGTACTACCTCCGCCGACCGAGCCCAGCTTCGGACCATTGCGTTTTCATTTCGTCCGACCGTGTTCCTAGACCACTGTGTTCCCCCGCGGGGTTTCCCTAGAAGAAGAGCGATACCAGAACTTAACCTGCATTCGCTTTCTGCTGCCGGGCTTTTGGCTCCGGCTCTAGGTACTATCCCCGCCGACCGAGCCCAGCCTCGGACCATAGCGTTTTCATTTCGTCCGACCGTGTTCCTAGACCACCGTGTTCCCGCGGGGTTTCCCTAGAAGAAGAGCGATACCAGAACTTAACCTGCATTCGCTTTCTGCTGCCGGGCTTTTGGCTCCGGCTCTAGGTACTATCCCCGCCGACCGAGCCCAGCCTCGGACCATTGCGTTTCCATTTCGTCCGACCGTGGTCGACGATACCGCGTGCGAGTGGCAGCGTTGCCGCGAAACCATACTCGTCTCGGCAAATGTTTGAGGCCAAGCTAACCCAACATTACCGGTTCGACGATCGATCAAGCTTCGTCGGTCGATCGAAAATTGCGTTCGATCGCACATATTGTTTCATAGACCTTTGCGTTTTGGGGGGGCTTCCCTAGAAGAAGAGCGATACCAGAACTTAACCTGCATTCGCTTTCTGCTGCCGGGCTTTTGGCTCCGGCTCTAGGTACTGTCCCCGCCGACCGAGCCCAGCCTCGGACCATTGCGTTTTCATTTCGTCCGACCGTGGTCGACGATACCGCGTGCGAGTGGCAGCGTTGCCGCGAAACCATACTCGTCTCGGCAAATGTTTGAGGCCAAGCTAACCCAACATTACCGGTTCGACGATCGATCAAGCTTCGTCGGTCGATCGAAAATTGCGTTCGATCGCATATATTGTTTCATAGACCTTTGCGTTTTTGGGGGGCTTCCCTAGAAGAAGAGCGATACCAGAACTTAACCTGCATTCGCTTTCGGCTGCCGGGCTTTTGGCTCCGGCTCTAGGTACTATCCCCGCCGACCGAGCCCAGTCTCGGACCATTGCGTTTTCATTTCGTCCGACCGTGGTCGACGATACCGCGTGCCAGTGGCAGCGTTGCCGCGAAACCATACTCGTCTCGGCAAATGTTTGAGGCCCAGCTAACCCAACATTACCGGTTCGACGATCGATCAAGCTTCGTCGGTCGATCGAAAATTGCGTTCGATCGCATATATTGTTTCATAGACCTTTGCGTTTTTGGGGGGCATCCCTAGAAGAAGAGCGATACCAGAACTTAACCTGCATTCGCTTTCGGCTGCCGGGCTTTTGGCTTCGGCTCTAGGTACTACCCCTTATAGAAGATATTTCGTCGATTTTCATGCACAGTGAGTTATAAGTCCGACAAAATGGTACAGAATGAAAATTTCACCGCCATTATTTGGCCCTCGGACTCGAGCTGAGCTCCAGCCTGGGAAACGAGCACAGTTGGTTATAAGTCCGACAAAATGGTACAGAAGTGCCCATCGACCGGCATTTCGACTTTTGGACAGTTTTCGACTTTTCTAAAATCATAGTGCTCGACCAACCTTAGGGCTAACAGTGCTCTACCAACCTAACCCCAAGTCCAAATTTTGGCAGAGTCCTTTTTTTTTTTTCCAAATTTTTTTTTTCCAAATTTTCCCCAAAAAAATTTTGATTTTTTTTTTTCTCTCACAGAACATTTTTCCGCAAAACTAAACCGAAAAAAAACTCGATGGGACAATTTTTATTTTTATTTTCATTTTTTTGGTTTTTTTCAATTTTTTTTTCGGAAATTTCGATTTTTTTTTCTTTCTCACATGACATTGGCAACGTGGGTTTCAGCAAAAAGGTAACATTTTCACGACGTTTCAACGACGCACCATACCGATGGCTACGATCTATTGGCGTCGGTGAATGATGATGAATAACCACGAAAAACCCCTGTCAGAATGGTCGACCATGGCGGGAATCGAACCCCGGTCTCCCGAATGACGGTTCAGAGTGTTACCACTCTCGGCCACGCGTCTCGATCACTTTTTTCACCACCCAAGCGGTGGGCCACCGGCACAGTGGCCGAGTCGTTAGCGCACTTGCTTCGTGAGGAAAGCTCGTCACTGGCCCGGGAGTCGAACACTCGTCTTTCTGGCACCCTTCTTGTCGATTCTATGACAGAGTCTCATATCGAGTGAAAACAAACACAAGTCCCGTGGGCGTCGCCAATGTGCGACTTCATCGAGATAAGCCATACGCTTGTCTTTCTGTATTTTCGAGAGAAAAACGCCGGCACCAATAAACCTTGGTGATCATTACGGAACGCCGTTGAGACCCCGAAAAAATGATAAAAACGTCGCACTAACCCGGGGGGAAAGTCGCACATTGGCGACTCGGCGATGAGTCAAACCGTCGGCTTGTCTCCGGCGCGGACGTTGCATATATGCGACTTACACATCAATTATAAGTTGTCTTCCATGTTGAATTCCCACAAAAAAAAATGTCGTTCGAGCACTATAAGAACTTTTCAATGTTAAATTCCCATAAGGCCGATCGAACAGTCTCGGAGTCGAAGAGCACCATGAGAAACTAATGTCGTAAGAGCACTATGAGAAATTTCCAATGTTAAATTCTCATAAGACCGATCGGAAAACACCAAGTACCGAAGCCCAAGAGCACTGTTGGAAAAAAATGTCGTACGAGCACTATAAGAACTTTTCAATGTTAAATTCCCATAAGGCCGATCGAACAGTCTCGGCGATATGCAACTTTCATGAAAACACATCAATTATCTCGTTGGATGTTCGATTAAATGGAAGATTCGTAATCACATCGAGAAAGCAATCATGAACTTGTTCTTGTAGATTATCGTTCAAACGAACGGTTTACGAGTTATTCATAAACGAATCTTCAACTGGATTTGTTAATTTTTCTATTCGATTTGGAAAACATACCGGGGTGCTTTTCGCATACACTACCCCGATCTTCATCACGAGTTCGACTGACGATAAATGTCGTGCAACATCGGATCAGAAGTGTATGAAGATCGAAAAACGCCAAGTACCGAAGCCGAAACTATTCAATGTTGAATTCTCATAAGACTGATCGAAAAACGTCAAGTCCCGAAGCCGAAGAGCACTGTTAGAAAAAAATGTCGTACGAGCACTATAAGAACTTTTCAATGTTAAATTCCCATAAGGCCGATCGAACAGTCTCGGAGATGAGAAAATAAGGTTGTAAGAGCACTATGAGAAATTTCCAATGTTAAATTCTCATAAGACTGATCGAAAAACGCCAAGTCCCGAAGCCGAAGAGCACTGTTAGAAAAAAATGTCGTACGAGCACTATAAGAACTTTTCAATGTTAAATTCCCATAAGGCCGATCGAACAGTCTCGGAGATGAGAAAATAAGGTTGTAAGAGCACTATGAGAAATTTCCAATGTTAAATTCTCATAAGACTGATCGAAAAACGCCAAGTCCCGAAGCCGAAGAGCACTGTTAGAAAAAAATGTCGTACGAGCACTATAAGAACTTTTCAATGTTAAATTCCCATAAGGCCGATCGAACAGTCTCGGAGATGAGAAATTAAGGTTGTAAGAGCACTATGAGAAATTTCCAATGTTAAATTCTCATAAGACCGATCGAAAAAATAATGTGAAAGAGCACTATAAGAACTATTCAATGTTAAATTCTCATAAGACTGATCGAAAAACGCCAAGTCCCGAAGCCGAAGAGCACTGTTAGAAAAAAATGTCGTACGAGCACTATAAGAACTTTTCAATGTTAAATTCCCATAAGGCCGATCGAACAGTCTCGGAGATGAGAAAATAAGGTTGTAAGAGCACTGTTAGAAAAAAATGTCGTACGAGCACTATGAGAACTTTTCAATGTTAAATTCCCATAAGGCCGATCGAACAGTCTAGGAGATGAGAAATTGAGGTTGTAAGAGCACTGTTAGAAAAAAATGTCGTACGAGCACTATAAGAACTTTTCAATGTTAAATTCCCATAAGGCCGATCGAACAGTCTCGGAGATGAGAAAATAAGGTTGTAAGAGCACTGTTAGAAAAAAATGTCGTACGAGCACTATGAGAACTTTTCAATGTTAAATTCCCATAAGGCCGATCGAACAGTCTCGGAGATGAGAAATTGAGGTTGTAAGAGCACTGTTAGAAAAAAATGTCGTACGAGCACTATAAGAACTTTTCAATGTTAAATTCCCATAAGGCCGATCGAACAGTCTCGGAGATGAGAAAATAAGGTTGTAAGAGCACTGTTAGAAAAAAATGTCGTACGAGCACTATAAGAACTTTTCAATGTTAAATTCCCATAAGGCCGATCGAACAGTCTCGGAGATGAGAAATTGAGGTTGTAAGAGCACTGTTAGAAAAAAATGTCGTACGAGCACTATAAGAACTTTTCAATGTTAAATTCCCATAAGGCCGATCGAACAGTCTCGGAGATGAGAAAATAAGGTTGTAAGAGCACTGTTAGAAAAAAATGTCGTACGAGCACTATGAGAACTTTTCAATGTTAAATTCCCATAAGGCCGATCGAACAGTCTCGGAGATGAGAAATTGAGGTTGTAAGAGCACTGTTAGAAAAAAATGTCGTACGAGCACTATAAGAACTTTTCAATGTTAAATTCCCATAAGGCCGATCGAACAGTCTCGGAGATGAGAAATTGAGGTTGTAAGAGCACTGTTAGAAAAAAATGTCGTACGAGCACTATAAGAACTTTTCAATGTTAAATTCCCATAAGAGCCGATCGAACAGTCTCGGAGATGAGAAATTAAGGTTGTAAGAGCACTGTTAGAAAAAAATGTCGTACGAGCACTATAAGAACTTTTCAATGTTAAATTCCCATAAGGCCGATCGAACAGTCTCGGAGATGAGAAAATAAGGTTGTAAGAGCACTATGAGAAATCTCCAATGTTAAATTCTCATAAGACCGATCGAAAAACACCAAGTACCGAAGCCCAAGAGCACTGTTAGAAAAATATGTCGTAAAAGCACTATAAGAAATTTCCAATGTTAAATTGCCATAAGACCGATCGAAAAATCACAAGTCCCGAAAGCGACGAGCACTATGAGAAAATAATGTGCAAGAGCACTATAACAACTATTCAATGTTAAATTCTCATAAGACTGATCGAAAAACGCCAAGTCCCGAAGCCGAAGAGCACTGTTAGGAAAAAATGTCGTACGAGCACTATAAGAACTTTTCAATGTTAAATTCCCATAAGGCCGATCGAACAGTCTCGGAGATGAGAAAATAAGGTTGTAAGAGCACTGTTAGAAAAAAATGTCGTACGAGCACTATAAGAACTTTTCAATGTTAAATTCCCATAAGGCCGATCGAACAGTCTCGGAGATGAGAAATTAAGGTTGTAAGAGCACTGTTAGAAAAAAATGTCGTACGAGCACTATAAGAACTTTTCAATGTTAAATTCCCATAAGGCCGATCGAACAGTCTCGGAGATGAGAAAATAAGGTTGTAAGAGCACTATGAGAAATTTCCAATGTTAAATTCTCATAAGACCGATCGAAAAAATAATGTGAAAGAGCACTATAAGAACTATTCAATGTTAAATTCTCATAAGACTGATCGAAAAACGCCAAGTCCCGAAGCCGAAGAGCACTGTTAGAAAAAAATGTCGTACGAGCACTATAAGAACTTTTCAATGTTAAATTCCCATAAGGCCGATCGAACAGTCTCGGAGATGAGAAAATAAGGTTGCAAGAGCACTGTTAGAAAAAAATGTCGTACGAGCACTATGAGAACTTTTCAATGTTAAATTCCCATAAGGCCGATCGAACAGTCTCGGAGATGAGAAATTGAGGTTGTAAGAGCACTGTTAGAAAAAAATGTCGTACGAGCACTATGAGAACTTTTCAATGTTAAATTCCCATAAGGCCGATCGAACAGTCTCGGAGATGAGAAAATAAGGTTGTAAGAGCACTGTTAGAAAAAAATGTCGTACGAGCACTATAAGAACTTTTCAATGTTAAATTCCCATAAGGCCGATCGAACAGTCTCGGCCATATGCAACTTTGATGAAAACACATCAATTATCTCGTTGGATGTTCGATTGAATGGAAGATTCGTAATCACATCGAGAAAGCAATCATGAACTTGTTCCTGTAGATTATCGTTCAAACGAACGGTTTACGAGTTATTCATAAACGAATCTTCAACTGGATTTGTTATTTTTTCTTTTCGATTTGGAAAACATACCGGGGTGCTTTTCGCATACACTACCCCGATCTTCATCACGAGTTCGACTGACGATAAATGTCTTGCATCATCGGATCAGAAGTGTATGAAGATGAAAGTTTCACAATTATTCGTAAGTCATCAGGAATAATACATTAGGGATCATTTCTTAGTTTGAGACCAAGTTGCATGATGGTTCATTCGTGTCGAGCATGCACAAACGCTCGTTCTCCTACGTGGATTCGATTTTCGGTCGTCATTACACCCTGAATGACTTTCACTTATCTCGTTAGATGTTCGATTGGATACAATATTCGTAATCACATCGAGAAAGCAGTCATGAACTTGTTCTTGTAGATTATCGTTCAAACGAACGGTTCACGAGTTATTCATAAACGAATCTTCAACTGGATTCGTCAATTTTTCTTTTCGATTTGGAAAACAGACCGGGGTGCCTTTAGCATACACTACCCCGATCTTCATCACGAGTTCGACTGACGACGAATGTCGTGCATCATCGGATCAGAAGTGTATGAAGATGAATGTTTCACAATTATTCGTAAGTCATCAGGAATAATACATTAGTGATCATTTCTTAGTTTGAGACCAAGTTGCATGATGGTTCATTCGTGTCGAGCATGTACAATCGCTCGTTCTCCTACGTGGATTCGATTTTCGGTCGTCATTACACCCTGAATGACTTTCTTTTCGATCATGTCGAGCGTGAACCGCGAGAAGAGCTCGTCACCGTCCCGGGAGTCGAACACTCGTCTTTCTGGCACTCCTCTTGTCGATTCTATGACAGAGTCTCATATCGAGTGAAAACAAACAAGTCCCGTGGGCGTCGCCAATGTGCGACTTCATCGAGATAAGCCATACGCTTGTCTTTCCGTATTTTCGAGAGAAAAACGCCGGCACCAATAAACCTTGGTAATCATTACGGAACGCCGTTGAGACCCCGAAAAAATGACAACAAAGTCGCATTAACCCGGGGGGAAAGTCGCACATATGTGACTCGGCGATGAGTCGAACCGTCGGCTTGTCTCCGGCGCGGACGTTGCATATATGCGACTTACACATCAATTATAAGTTGTTTTCCATGTTAAATTCCCACAAGACCAAAACACGATCGAAATTCGACAAGTCCCGAAGCCGAAGAGCACTATGAGAGAATAATGTCGTAAGAGCACTATAAGAACCTTTCAATGTTAAATTCTCATAAGACCGATCGAAAAAAGACAAGTCCCAAAACCGAAGAGCACTATGAGAAAATAATGTCGTACGAGCACTATAAGAACTTTTCAATGTTAAATTCCCATAAGGCCGATCGAACAGTCTCGGAGATGAGAAAATAAGGTTGTAAGAGCACTGTTAGAAAAAAATGTCGTACGAGCACTATAAGAACTTTTCAATGTTAAATTCCCATAAGGCCGATCGAACAGTCTCGGAGATGAGAAAATAAGGTTGTAAGAGCACTGTTAGAAAAAAATGTCGTACGAGCACTATAAGAACTTTTCAATGTTAAATTCCCATAAGGCCGATCGAACAGTCTCGGAGATGAGAAAATAAGGTTGTAAGAGCACTGTTAGAAAAAAATGTCGTACGAGCACTATAAGAACTTTTCAATGTTAAATTCCCATAAGGCCGATCGAACAGTCTCGGAGTCGAAGAGCACTGTTAGAAAAAAATGTCGTACGAGCACTATGAGAAATTTCCAATGTTAAATTCCCGAAACCGAAGAGCACTATGAGAAAATAATGTGAAAGAGCACTATAAGAACTTTTCAATGTTAAATTCCCATATGAAGAGCACTATGAGAAAAAAATTTTCGGAGCACGGCCCTCTAGACATCACTCCGGTGTGGTTTGATGTCTAGAGGGTCGTGAGGAACTTGACTAGGATCGGTTCGGATTGGAAGAGTGAATAGAATCAGATATGCCAGGAATGAACTCTCTACACACCTCAGAGCTTGTTTTGATAAACTAGAGTCCCCGATTGAATTTTCGTCGGCACTCGGGTCAGATCGAATGGCCCAGCGTCGAGCTCGTCTCGAGAAATTTGAACAAAACTAGAGTCCCTGCCTGCTCGATCCATCCCGCTAGCTGCTCGCCCAG
>CAXFZR010000465.1:22500-28983 GCA_964007535.1 Brachyptera risi
GATCCTTTCGCGCGAGATGGACACCGTCCTACGGGCCTGGCACCCTCTACGGGTTGTGGCCACTTTCAAGATGGACTTTGACTGGTGCACTCGCGCGAGATGATCGGATCCTCCCGCACACTACATTTCCCTACGCGATCGTAGCGCGTGGGATTCAGTGCTGGGCTCTTCCCTGTTCGCTCGCAGCTACTAAGGGAATCCTAGTTAGTTTCTTTTCCTCCGCTTATTAATATGCTTAAATTCAGCGGGTGATCTCACCTGAACTGAGGTCGTCTATTATGAGTTATATGTATGGTCGCTCATCGTGTACGCAACTCGCACAAACGAGCCCGGGGTTATCTGCGGCCGGGCGAAGCGTGGCTGTCGATCCGGTCAAGGATCACCACGCTCGCACGGACACGCTTGCCCGAACTCGCCGCACTCTGGCGGTACGTGACCCATTCTTAGAGGGACGTCCCCCTTCGACTGTGTGTTACCAGTTCGATGGTGGGACGACACCCTCAATACACCGGCAACAACCGGGCTATCCGGTTGGCGCGGCCGCACGCGCGAGCGCATGTTTTGTCGTCATATGTATGTGAACGACCCTCAGTCAGGCGTGGTCCAGGAGATTATCTCAAGGACCGCAATGTGCGTTCGAAACGTCAATGTTCATGTGTCTTGCAGTTCACACTTTGACGCGCCATTTGCTGCGTTCTTCATCGACCCACAAGCCAAGTGATCCACCGTTCAGGGTGATGCGTTTTTGCATGTTTTTACCGCGACCGCCGGGCTTTCGCCCGACGACCGCCATTATCGAAATAGATATTTATAGAGTATTTGGTTTAACGTGCACTCGGCACATGCTTTACAACGGCGGGTCTAGTGCGAGAGATGACGGCATCTGGCGTCGTCGGGGATTTCTGTACGGTCTACAGGGTCGATCAGTCCCCTGCTCCGATGATTAATCCGCCGAGGGCGCCAGGCCGCAAAACGCGCGAGCTTGTCCACAGCCGAATGTTGGTGCGAGATGACGACATCTGGCGTCAGGGATATATATATGTGTGTACGGTCTACAGGGTCGATCAGCGGGGCTGATGCGATGGTCCCTGCTCCGATTATTATCCGAGGGCGCCAGGCCGCCAATGGTCCACGGCCGGGTCTAGTGTGCGAGATCTAGACGACATCTGGCGTCGGGGATTTATTGTACGGTCTACAGGGGGTCGATCAGCGACGGGATACTGATGCGATCGTCCCTGCTCCGAATATCCGAGAGCGCCAGGCCGCAGAGCACGCGCGAGCTTGTCCACAGGCGGGTCCCACAAAGTTGGTCTCCCAACGTTCGCTATTGTTGCACCATTCGAAATCGCCAGAGAGATTTCGACGAGAACCCGACGAACGGGTTTTGCGTTCCCGGCCGAGTCGCCACTTGCGCCCGCCGAGTCAACGCGACCGGACAACAATATTATTGCTGTCCGATATTTACCATCTTTCGAGGTTCGATCGATGGGTCTTTTCGAAATGATTCGAAAAACAATGATCCTTCCGCAGGTTCACCTACGGAAACCTTGTTACGACTTTTACTTCCTCTAAATAACCAAGCTCGATCAGCTTCCCATCGACATCGACGGGCACTTGCGTGCGCCGTCATGCGACAGTCCAAAGACCTCGCCAAATCATTCAATCGGTAGTAGCGACGGGCGGTGTGTACAAAGGGCAGGGACGTAGTCAACGCGAGCTTATGACTCGCGCTTACGGGGAATTCCTCGTTCGTGGGGAACAATTGCAAGCCCCAATCCCTAGCACGAAGGCGTTTCAGCGGGTTACCCGGACCTCTCGGCCAAGGATAAAACACACGTTGATGCCTTCAGTGTAGCGCGCGTGCGGCCCAGAACATCTAAGGGCATCACAGACCTGTTATTGCTCAATCTCGTGCGGCTCTCAGCTCGCCGGTCCCTCTAAGAAGAGTTTGATCGCGTCGCCGACAGCACCAAGGATGTCGTTATTTTTGCGACTAGTTAGCAGGCTAGAATCTCGTTCGTTATCGGAATTAACCAGACAAATCGCTCCACCAACTAAGAACGGCCATGCACCACCAACCACTGAATCTAGAAAGAGCCATCAATCTGTCTGTCCTTCCAGTGTCCGGGCCTGGTGAGGTTTCCCGTGTTGAGTCAAATTAAGCCGCAGGCTCCACTCCTGGTGGTGCCCTTCCGTCAATTCCTTTAAGTTTCAGCTTTGCAACTATACTTCCCCCGGAACCCAAACACTTTGGTTTCCCGAAAGCTGCCCGCCGAGTCTTTGAGAGAGAACCCCGGCGGATCGCTAGTTGACATCGTTTATGGTTAGAACTAGGGCGGTATCTGATCGCCTTCGAACCTCTAACTTTCGTTCTTGATTAACAAAGACGTACTTGGCAAAAGCCTTCGCTCCTGTCCGTCTGGCGACGATCCAAGAATTTCACCTCTAACGTCGCGATACGAATGCCCTCATTCGTTTTCATCGATCATTATCTCAGGTTCAGAAAACCAATAAAAATAGAACCGAGATCATCTTCAATTATTCCGTACATACAATATTCAGGCGTCACTGCCTGCTTTTAGCACTCTAATTTGATCAAAGTAAACGTGCCGGCCCGCCAAGACGCCCGATAGAAAAGCGCCGAGGCGAGTGACATGGCACCGGCAACCCGAGACGCTCCGCCGCTTTCGCGGACGAGGCGCGCACGGGACCAGCGTGCCACCGGCAAGATGCCCCACTTGCTTGTACCGCCGGTACGCATCGTCTTGCGATGGACCGACGGCGTGGGACACACGCCCAACTACGAGCTTTTTAACCGCAACAACTTTAATATACGCTATTGGAGCTGGAATTACCGCGGCTGCTGGCACCAGACTTGCCCTCCAATGGATACTCGTCAATGTATTTATGTTCCACCCATTCCGATTACGAGGCCTCGGATGAGTCCCGTATCGGTATTTTTCGTCACTACCTCCCCGTGCCGGGAGTGGGTAATTTGCGCGCCTGCTGCCTTCCTTAGATGTGGTAGCCGTTTCTCAGGCTCCCTCTCCGGAATCGAACCCTGATTCCCCGTTACCCGTTACAACCATGGTAGGCGTAGAACGCACCATCGACAGTTGATAAGGCAGACATTTGTTAGATGCGTCGCCGGTGCGAGACCGTGCGATCCGCTTAGTGGTTATCCAGAGTCACCAAATCAATGCGACCAACGCCGAAGCGCCGCCGATTGGTTTTGATCTAATAAGAGCGTTCTTCCCCTCTCGAGTCGGAACTTTGTTTGCATGTATTAGCTCTAGAATTACCACAGTTATCCACGTACTATAGGTCTCATATCTAAGGAACCATAACTGATTTAATGAGCCATTCGCGGTTTCACCGTATTTTTTGGCTTGCACTTAGACTTGCATGGCTTAATCTTTGGGACAAGCATATCACTACTGGCAGGATCAACCAGAGAGCTTGCTCCAGCTCTGCGGTCGGTACCGCGGACGCCACGTGCGCCCGGCCGACCCCATTTTATTCTATTTTCAGATGATCGAGCGGTCGAAACCGCGGACGCCACTCGCGCCCGGCCGACTCGCATTCAAATTGCGTTTCGTACGTCAAATCTCTCATTTCCTCGGTATGTGCAAGCACATATGTCGGTTCAATCTCTCGATATTCATTTCCGCTCGGTTCGTGGCGAACCTACACTCTGCTCGCTACCATTTGCCGCCAGTGAACGCTGCTCTCGCAGGGAGCTCACGGCATTGCCGGGTTCTAGCCATATCCTCACTCTCTTTAGGTTATGGCATCGAACAGAAACCTCGCTTTCTCGTTTATCCCAAGTAATGTCGGGGTCCACTGGGCAAGCGACTGCATTGCGACCACTGTGTTCCCGGGGGGTTTCCCTAGAAGAAGAGCGATACCAGAACTTAACCTGCATTCGCTTTCTGCTGCCGGGCTTTTGGCTCCGGCTCTAGGTACTACCTCCGCCGACCGAGCCCAGCTTCGGACCATTGCGTTTTCATTTCGTCCGACCGTGTTCCTAGACCACTGTGTTCCCCCGCGGGGTTTCCCTAGAAGAAGAGCGATACCAGAACTTAACCTGCATTCGCTTTCTGCTGCCGGGCTTTTGGCTCCGGCTCTAGGTACTATCCCCGCCGACCGAGCCCAGCCTCGGACCATAGCGTTTTCATTTCGTCCGACCGTGTTCCTAGACCACCGTGTTCCCGCGGGGTTTCCCTAGAAGAAGAGCGATACCAGAACTTAACCTGCATTCGCTTTCTGCTGCCGGGCTTTTGGCTCCGGCTCTAGGTACTATCCCCGCCGACCGAGCCCAGCCTCGGACCATTGCGTTTCCATTTCGTCCGACCGTGGTCGACGATACCGCGTGCGAGTGGCAGCGTTGCCGCGAAACCATACTCGTCTCGGCAAATGTTTGAGGCCAAGCTAACCCAACATTACCGGTTCGACGATCGATCAAGCTTCGTCGGTCGATCGAAAATTGCGTTCGATCGCACATATTGTTTCATAGACCTTTGCGTTTTGGGGGGGCTTCCCTAGAAGAAGAGCGATACCAGAACTTAACCTGCATTCGCTTTCTGCTGCCGGGCTTTTGGCTCCGGCTCTAGGTACTGTCCCCGCCGACCGAGCCCAGCCTCGGACCATTGCGTTTTCATTTCGTCCGACCGTGGTCGACGATACCGCGTGCGAGTGGCAGCGTTGCCGCGAAACCATACTCGTCTCGGCAAATGTTTGAGGCCAAGCTAACCCAACATTACCGGTTCGACGATCGATCAAGCTTCGTCGGTCGATCGAAAATTGCGTTCGATCGCATATATTGTTTCATAGACCTTTGCGTTTTTGGGGGGCTTCCCTAGAAGAAGAGCGATACCAGAACTTAACCTGCATTCGCTTTCGGCTGCCGGGCTTTTGGCTCCGGCTCTAGGTACTATCCCCGCCGACCGAGCCCAGTCTCGGACCATTGCGTTTTCATTTCGTCCGACCGTGGTCGACGATACCGCGTGCCAGTGGCAGCGTTGCCGCGAAACCATACTCGTCTCGGCAAATGTTTGAGGCCCAGCTAACCCAACATTACCGGTTCGACGATCGATCAAGCTTCGTCGGTCGATCGAAAATTGCGTTCGATCGCATATATTGTTTCATAGACCTTTGCGTTTTTGGGGGGCATCCCTAGAAGAAGAGCGATACCAGAACTTAACCTGCATTCGCTTTCGGCTGCCGGGCTTTTGGCTTCGGCTCTAGGTACTACCCCTTATAGAAGATATTTCGTCGATTTTCATGCACAGTGAGTTATAAGTCCGACAAAATGGTACAGAATGAAAATTTCACCGCCATTATTTGGCCCTCGGACTCGAGCTGAGCTCCAGCCTGGGAAACGAGCACAGTTGGTTATAAGTCCGACAAAATGGTACAGAAGTGCCCATCGACCGGCATTTCGACTTTTGGACAGTTTTCGACTTTTCTAAAATCATAGTGCTCGACCAACCTTAGGGCTAACAGTGCTCTACCAACCTAACCCCAAGTCCAAATTTTGGCAGAGTCCTTTTTTTTTTTTCCAAATTTTTTTTTTTCCAAATTTTCCCCAAAAAAATTTTGATTTTTTTTTTTCTCTCACAGAACATTTTTCCGCAAAACTAAACCGAAAAAAAACTCGATGGGACAATTTTTATTTTTATTTTCATTTTTTTGGTTTTTTTCAATTTTTTTTTCGGAAATTTCGATTTTTTTTTCTTTCTCACATGACATTGGCAACGTGGGTTTCAGCAAAAAGGTAACATTTTCACGACGTTTCAACGACGCACCATACCGATGGCTACGATCTATTGGCGTCGGTGAATGATGATGAATAACCACGAAAAACCCCTGTCAGAATGGTCGACCATGGCGGGAATCGAACCCCGGTCTCCCGAATGACGGTTCAGAGTGTTACCACTCTCGGCCACGCGTCTCGATCACTTTTTTCACCACCCAAGCGGTGGGCCACCGGCACAGTGGCCGAGTCGTTAGCGCACTTGCTTCGTGAGGAAAGCTCGTCACTGGCCCGGGAGTCGAACACTCGTCTTTCTGGCACCCTTCTTGTCGATTCTATGACAGAGTCTCATATCGAGTGAAAACAAACACAAGTCCCGTGGGCGTCGCCAATGTGCGACTTCATCGAGATAAGCCATACGCTTGTCTTTCTGTATTTTCGAGAGAAAAACGCCGGCACCAATAAACCTTGGTGATCATTACGGAACGCCGTTGAGACCCCGAAAAAATGATAAAAACGTCGCACTAACCCGGGGGGAAAGTCGCACATTGGCGACTCGGCGATGAGTCAAACCGTCGGCTTGTCTCCGGCGCGGACGTTGCATATATGCGACTTACACATCAATTATAAGTTGTCTTCCATGTTGAATTCCCACAAAAAAAAATGTCGTTCGAGCACTATAAGAACTTTTCAATGTTAAATTCCCATAAGGCCGATCGAACAGTCTC